>SJYC01074507.1:0-74022 GCA_006408675.1 Madoqua kirkii
AATGATCACACCATCATGATTATCTGGGTCATGAAGATCTTTTTTGTACAGTTCTTCTGTGTATTCTTGCCACCTCTTAATATCTTCTGCTTCTGTTAGGTCCATACCATTTCTGTCCTTTATTGAGCCCATCTTTCTTTGAAATATTCCCTTGATATCTCTAATTTCTTGAGATCTCTAGCCTTTCCTATTCTACTGTTTTCCTCTATTTCTTTGCATTGATCACTAAGGAAGGCTTCCTTATCTTTGCTTGCTAGTCTTTGGAACTCTGCATTCCGATGGGTATATCTTTCCTTTTCTCCTTTGCCTTTAGCTTCTCTTCTTCTCAGCTATACTACCAGCCCTTTGTTGCAAAACTTCTACATAACCTGGCTACTGCCTTGGCCCCCTTGGAGGAGTTCTCTCAGGGTTACTAGAGATGCTGCCCCCTGGGCCTAAGTCCTAAAAACTCCCGCCTGATACATGACTCCCACTTTCAGGCTGTGACTGTGGTTCAGGCCCACATCTTCAGGGTTGTTAGTGTTTTCCTCAGGTGCCTCCACTCTGCAGCAGGCCCATTTCTGTGGACTCTTCATCTCCAGTATCTTTCATGGTGTCAAACACCATATGTAGAGACACAGCAGCTACTGTGGTAAAAATAATCACCCAGAAACGCACCCCCTCCTTGGGCTGTGGCCTGCACCGCCGCCCTGAGGACCACAGGCTGCCCAGCATCTCGGCACGGCTGCTGCACCGCCAGTTAGTTTACACTTGACTTCCTGCTCCCTGTAAACTTCAGTCTTGTCCCTGCTTCTCTGTCCTGCCCTTGCAGATCCCCTGGATGGGCGCCGAGTACTGGTGCTCTGGCTGCAAGTACACTTTCGTAGGGATACAATGTCCACTGTTAACTTCTCAAACCTACCTGCAGTTCACACCAAGTCGCTCCACAGAGGAGGAGGGTCCTGCCCCCACCCTGCCTGTCACAGGCGTCCTCCTTGCAAGACACGTGGCTACTTTCGCTTTAAACCTTCCTGTACTTTATGTTTTAAATCTGTTTATCTGGCTGCGTTGGGGCTTAGGTGCGGCATGCAGGACCTGTGGTGCAGCACACGGACTCTAGTTGCAGTCAGTTCGGTTCAGTCGCTCAGTTGTGTCTCACTCTTTGTGACCCCATGGACTGCAGCACGCCAGGCCTCCCTGTCCATCACCATCTCTTGGAGTTTGCTCAGACTCATGTCCACTGAGTCAGTGATGCCATCCAACCATCTCATATGTCACCCTCTGTCATCCCCTTCTCCTGCCTTCAGTCTCTCCAGCATCAGGGTCTTTTCCAGTGAGTCAGCCACATCAAGTGGCCAAAGGATTGGAGCTTCAGGTTCAGCATCAGTCCTTCCAGTTGCATGGGCTTCACTGCCCCAAGCATGGGGGATCTTAGTTTCCCAACCAGGAATCAAACCCAAGTCTCATGCACTGGGAAGCGGATTCTTTACCTCTGGCCCACCAAGGAGAGGAGGAAACACAGGTTTTGTGTCCTGGGCATGGATGGTTCCCCTCCTGCCACCCCTGCCTCTAGAATGCATCCACAAATAGTGCCCCCCAGCCCCCTGCACCTGTCCCCCGAGGTGCAAGGCCCGTTGGGGCTCCCTGTTCCCGCCCTCCAAAGGCTGGGCTCTGCTCCTCAGTCCAGGTCCCTGGCCTGGTGGCTCCTCTTCCTCCATTCATTCCTGACCCCGACCCCTGTATCCAGCCCTACCCACGAGCTTTTATTCCAGACGTTGTGGTTTTTTCCCCTGCAGCCCTGGTCCTTCATCCCCTTGTGCTTGAGATTCTGCTGTGGGTAAGGGTGTGACGCCCATGGGAAAGCATGTCTGTTGTTTCAACTGTGCGGGCAGCCCCTGGCAGTCCACTCTGGCTGGGCGCCTCGTGTCCCCTGTACATGCGTGTGCAGGCCTGGGGTCAGCAGGACTGGCCCAAGTGCACAGGAGAAACTGTGGCTCCTCCTCCGGCTCCCCCCCACACCCAGCTCCTCCTGGATCCTAAGAGCCAAGGAGGACGGGCTTTCCTCAGAGGACCGTATGCCCATGCCAGCCTTCAAGAAGCACTCACACTCATGGAGACCCCACCCAAGTCTTCACCCCAACACCCCCGTCTCCATCCTCTCCCAGGGCCTCTGTCCAGCACCGGCCCCACCCCATGGGCATTCTTCCCTTGGGAACCCACACAGAACTGAAAAGATGCTGTGTGCTACTTTGTCCCAGTAATGGCTGCGAGACAGTCCAGGAAGCTCATCTGCAGTCCCTGCTCGAGGCCACAAGCTCCAGGTCACCTGTCCTGCTCATTGCAGGTGGCCCTGCTCTGCTGGTGAGGGAGTGACCTTTGAGGAGTGAAGCTGAAGATACTGACCTCCGACAGAGGCCAGAGAGAGAGCATGATGGGGGTGGTCTGGATGCTGAGGTGAGGCCAGCACAGGAGGTCACTCCCCCCACCACCCAGTGCAGGCCTCAGGGCCACAGGGAGCCCCTGCTTCTGCTCCCAAGTTCAGAGAATTGGGGTCCAGACTGGCCACACTCCCCAAGCCCCACATTTCTGCCAACTCGGGGGCCCGTGGGGTGGTGCTACCCACAGAGCACGGTGGGACCTGCAGTCTCCCGGCAGAAACCCAGGAAGACCCAAGCCCGTGGGGCCCCAGGAATCCTGCACCAGCTGGGGTGTCTCCATGCACGCTGGGGAGTGAGGGCCGGCCTGCAGGGCACTGTGGGCCTCTAGTCAATAGCAAGAACACCAGTGCCAACGTCCTGGACACCCGCTGGGTGCCCACAGCCAGCATGGGAGGCGTGATAGGTGGAGGCGCGAGGCGGCATCTGGCCTCATCTGGCAGAGACCACGGGTGAGGACACAGGCCCAAGGCAGCTGGTGCAGCCGCGGGAGACAAGACCTGCTGGCGTGAGCAGCCAATACCTGGATTATATGACCGCCACTTACCAAAGGAGTACCTGAAAGACAAGAGGAGAAGAGCTATCACCAAACAGCTTCTAATTAATGCATCGCTTTACCTGCAAAAGAAAGACTGACCCACCGTCTCCAAACAGAACGGGCACAGGTTACAGAGGTCAGAGGTCACATTACTGAGCCACAAGGAAGAAGGGCCTTCAGGAGGCAGAGCAGAGCGGAAGCTACGGGGAGAGCGGCCTTCAGAGGTCTGAGTGGAGGTGAACCTGAGGAAAATCTGCACTCAAGTGTCTGAGTGGAGGGCTCAGTGAGGCGCACCTGCCCTGGGCGTCTGAGGGCAGGTGAGGTGAGGGGAGACCTGCCCTTGTTTACTGAACGTGGGGCACACCTTAGGTCCCCAGGTAACCGTCACTGATAGGAATTTCTTACTGGCCCCACCACACAGTTGCACTGCAGGACTATGCCCACAGCAGGGGATGAGTAACTATGTTTGGAAAAGTACATGTAACGCTCTTACCCCTGAACAACCTGGCGCCAGGCAGGCTGTTGCTTCTGCAGTGGAGTGTTTTTTCTTAGAGGTTTGGTGAGAAGCCTGTGTAGATGGGGCTCATGCAATTCTGATCCCCGTTCAAAGGTCACCTGCACTTGGTTTCACTGCAGAGATTTCCTTCAAGCACCATGAAAATGTCCTACCCCAGAATCATTCATTTCAAATGACACCCCGTTACGCTGAGCACAGATTATCAGAAAAGCAGCCCTAAGGGGAGGACATGTCAGACACGCCTTCCCTGAGGGAGTTAGGGCCCTGGGGAGCACACATGTGTGTGAACCCCAGGTCACGGGAGGGAGCCCCACGATGTAACATGAGTGGACCCAGGACACTCCTCACACCATGAATCCTTTCCTCAAGTCAACATGATGCCAGCACGTGGACCTTGGGATAAAGGGCACGACTGCCTGGCTCAGGAGTGCCCAGGAGTGAGAGGACCAGGCATTGGCCTTGGCTGCACCACGGATAAGCCACACGCCTGTTTGGTGGTGGCAGCCAGATGCGGAGGCCACAGGGGTCCCCAGCCGTGTGAAGCACAGACAGGACACGGAGAGTGGTGCCAAGGGTAAGTGGGGACACAGGCTGAAGAAACGTTTTAGAGGTAGATGGTGGCTATTCTTGCACAAGTTAAATAGTTACACTTTGTGGTATGTAAATAGAGATGCTTTAAGACAAACATTTGTTCAATGAAGTACTGACATATGAAAGGACAGGGAGTCCGAGATCTGCAAGCCCCCAGTAAGGGGAGGGCACCCCCAAGCACCTGTTTCCTACACCAGGCACCTACCCCCAGAGAAGGTAGGAGGCAGACCCCATTAGCCTGGCAACCACGCACGCAGTGAGGCCAGGGGCCCTTCCTCACGGAGTTGGAGTGCTCATCCATCCAGCCCGAGAGAGGCAGGCTTCCCACAGGGAACACCACTTGGAGGAGGAAGACAGGAAACGGCTTGACCTCTCTGCTGAGCAGCAGCCTGAGTTTCCACAGTAACCCTTTACAACAGCCAGTCACACGTTGCCTGATAGAAGAAGTAAGTTCTCCCAGTAAGTGACATTGATGAGCCGAGGAGAGAAAGGGGCTGACTGTCCGAACCTCACGGAGTGGATGCTACCGGTGTCCCTCAGAACCAGCTGGAGGAGCCTGAGAGCTGACAGGGTAGCTGGCTGGCCCGGCCCCCGCCCACAGCCTGGCCACGAGAGCGGCATCCCTCTGTGGAATCAATGACGGGCCTCTGCTGAGGGCGTTAGGAAATGCCTTCTCGTATCTGCACCTATTCTGAATTTTAAATCTCAAGGCTGCCTGATATAAGATTTTTAAATATAGGTAGTTACATCTAATTACGTGAAAAGATAAAAGGTATTCATTAGACTTTTACAGCTTTTACTGTATTTTTAACAGCTGGAACTTATGTTAGAAGAGGTGGCTGTTCACAGAACAAGTTTGGGGGATGGTCTATTGTTCTGTTTTTTAAAGAAACTCCAGGTGCACCCTATTCTAAGAGATTCTGATTTTGCTCCCAAATGGTTTGTGTTAGCGTCTCACCTCCAACTGTCTGCTAGAGACAATACCGCCACCGCCACCGAAGGTGGCCCACAGCTCACTGACCACTCATCTCCACGGGAAGGAAGGCAGAGAACTGAGGAGGGAGAGCCCCCCACCCCCCGCTTCTGTGTCTGCAGCCCTTGGCCTCGAGTCACCCAGAGGCCTTTGCGCCAGGTGACTGGAACACTGAACCGGGTTCCCGGCGATGTTTCACTTTGTAGGAGGGCATCAGGGATAAATATTTTATCTGCTCTCCCTTGGCTGGTGGGCGGGGGGCGAAGAGGGGCAGCGTTGAATCTGCATAACTTTCCCACTTCCTGACTGTGCAGAGGAGCACTTCTCCACTCGGGAAGCAGGTGGACAGGAATTTCTAACAAAGTGGGTTCTTTCAGGCTAAGCCTATGAGTGCCCCTGTAGACAGCTGAACAGAAGCAGCGCCGGACAGGAAGGTCAGAGGAGCTAAAGCAGCAGCCTGGCCACGTAGCCAGTGGGTGGAGGACCCTCCTCAGGCTGAGGAACACAAGAGTCAGCATGGCACAGAAGGCCACGTCCAGTGCCGTTGGTGGGAGCACAGAAGGCTCGTATCATGTGCGATGACCATGGGCAGTGGGGAGCCACCATTCTCGCAAGGCCCTGAGGTGGGGATAGGGCCCCACTGCACAGCCAAGCGGTGGGGATGGCACTGTGCTGCTGTCCAGACCTCAAGAAACCATAGCATCAAATCCACTTCTTCACATCAAATCCGTCTACACTGGGGCTGCGGGCAGGAGAGCCTGGCTATCTTGGCATCTCAGGCCAAGATAAAGTTTTCCTCCTTAGCAGCCACGATGCAGGGGTCCCTCCGCACCTCTGCGGCCCTCCGGCACCAGCTCCCGGCCCTTTGAAGTTGATCCTCAGTCCCTTTTGCCAGAGGCAAGTGCCAAGGCGGCTTCCTCTGCAGGAAGGGACTCCCAGAGCGCCCAACCTCGCTCCAAGTTTCCAGAGATAATCCTTTCTTCCTTGTAGGGGCCGGGAAGGTGGGGAGTGGGGAGGGTGGCCACACGCCGCCTTAAGCACAACAAAGAAGCCCTTCAGGATTCCTGCCACGGCCAAGCACAGATGAGAGAACCAGAAACCCAGCCTCTGAGGGAGCTGACACTAACCGAGAAGCTTGGGGCCGAAGGGACAACTCAGGCTTCCCGTGCATCTGAGCAGGACAGCACTGGGCAGGTCAGTCGCTGTGAGTCACTCGTGTTTTACACAGCAGTAGTCCCTGAGCTCTGACTCTGTGTCTCTTCAGTGTCCCTGATCCCCAGGACACTCAACTCCCCCCATCGCACAGTCCCCCAGCACAGGAGGCGGGCAACATGGTTTCAGGTGCGGCTGTGATACTCCCAACAGAATCAAAGTTACTCCTGAAGCAGGAGGCTCCTGGGTTTGGGCTAAATGTGATAACAGTGCCCCCACAGCCTAAGAAAATAAGTGGTCTTTTCTGAACTCATATAAGACAGTTTGCTCACTCGCTCCTGCTGCCAGGAGGCCTTGCTAGGCTCAGTATAACGCCCCTGGGGCCCTGAGTCACCATGCCTGCCTCCCAGGTGCCCCACCCACCCTCTTACCAGATCTGTCCCACGTTGACCAGGGACATGTAGAGGACCCAGAGGGCAGCCATGAGGACCATATTGGCGCAGCCGGAGACCAGGATGAACGAGGAGATGCCCAGCCCGAGGAGAGCCAGGGCGTCCAGGTTGGCATCCATGTGAGACCAGTCCAGCAGCCAGAGGACGGTGGGGGCGTAGCTCAGGGCGTCCCAGCTGACTCGACCCCCGAAGTGCCGCTGCACGCTCTGCAGGTATGTCCTGCAGGGCAGCAGTCCCCTGTCTCCAATCAGCGGCTTGTTCTGATGGAAGGCCACCAAGAATGCCACAACTGGAAGGAAGAGAAGACAGAGCAGTGTGAGCAGGAGCACAGCCCTCTGCGGATGCTTCCCGGACGCGCGGGGCTCGGCCATGGGAGGAGACTGGGCAGGGTCTGAGCAGCAGTTTAGAATCAAAGTGTGGACTCAAGGAGTCTGAGTGTTTCACAGGTCTCTGGGGAGAAAGTAGAAGATCTGACCCGGAAAAGTCACAGGGCACAGGTGTATGTACACATACCTGTGTGCACTGCTCCTGCTTGTACACGATGTATATGTGCATATACAACACACATGCATCTATATGAAATATGTGACTGGCTGCATAAAACGGTTAGGTAACCATCCCAGAATGAACTTTGCTTAAAGAAAATTTACAATAAAACACGTTAGAAACGTAGAAAGGCCTCAAATCTAAACTTCTACTTTAAGAAATCAGAAAAAAGAGATTACATATAAAACAGACATCAGAAAAGACATTTTTAAAAAGAGGTGACATCAGTGAAATTGAGGACAGGAAAAAGAAAATCAAGCCACCAAAATCTTATCGTTCTTCGATAAGAGAATATAATTGATAGAAGTCTAGTCAGAATAACCAAGAAAAGGAGAGAATGACACCAATATCAGGGATGAAAAAAGGGACACTGCTAGAGATTTCACAGACAAAAAGATAATACAGGAATACTACAAATCTTGGATCATAAATTTGACTTAGATGAAACAGACCAATTACTTGAAATACATAAACTACCAAAACTCACAAAAGAAGAAATAAAGATAATACATCATAACCAACCACTTTCATCTCAGAAATGCAAGGCTGGTTTAACTCTCAAAGAACAACCAATGTAATCACCATACTAACAAGCTAAATAAGAAAACCATATGATAGCATCAATAGACAAACAAAAGTATACAAAAGAATTTATACTTAGAGATTAATGTCAATACTTTTCCCTGAAGCCTTGAAACAAAGCAAGACTATCTTTTCTCTCATTACTCCTATTAACACTCCATAGGAAATTCTAGCCAGGGCAATGAGGCAAGTATAAAAAATAAGAGTTATATAGGTTAGAAAGGAAGGAAGGAAACTATTTCTATTAATAGACTGTCTTTGTAGAAAATCCCTCAAAATCAACCAAAATTGAAAAGAAGAAAAAAAAGCCCTCATAGCACTAATAAGTGAGTTTATGAAAGTCATAGATTAACATAAGATTGACAAACAAAAGTCAACTGTATTACTGTATACCAACAATGAAATATTGTAATCTGAATTTTTAAAAATGTGGAAAACTATAAAACATAATGAAAGAAGTCTAAGGAGATCAAAATAAATACAAAGATCCATTGCGTTCGTGAACTGGAAAAGTCAGCATTATTAAAAAGTCATTTCTCCGCAATTTGATCTATAGATTCAGTGCAATCTCAGTCAAAACATCCAGTAAAGTTTTCTGTAGACACCAACAAGCTGATTCTAAAATGTGTATGTAAAAGTAAAGGAACTAGAATAGCTAAAATAATTCTGATAATGAACAAAGTTCAAGGCTTTATTTTACTCAACTTCAAGACTCACTACAGAGCTATGTCATCAAGACAGTGTGGTATTAGCCAAAGTATAGACACATAAATAAATGGAAGAGAGTATAGAATCCAGAAGTAGACCTACCCAAAGGATGCAAAGACAGTTTAATGGAGAAAGACAGTCTTTCCAATAGGTGGTGCTGATATAACTGGCCATCATATGCAAAAAAAAAAAGAACCTTGATATATAACTCACATCTTATAGAAAAATTTATTCAAAAAGGACCAGAGATTTAAGTGTAAAACATAATAGTATAGAACTTCCAAAAAAAATATAGAAGAAAATGGATGTGACTTGGGTTTGGCAATAAGTTTTTAGATAAAAACAATCAAACCATGATCCATGAAAGAAAAAGCCAGTAAACTCTACCAAATGAGAAATTTTACTCTGTAAAAGATATTTTTAAAAGAATGAAAAGACAAGTTGCAGATTAGGAAACGTATCTGTAGCTCACATATCTGATGAAAGACTTGCATCCAGAATACCCAAAGTGCCATTAAAACTCAACAAGAAAACAGACAATCCAGGTTTTCAAAGGGCAAAAGATCTGAGGAGACACTGAAAGTCATCTGCTTCACACAGAGGATCCACAGATGGCAAATAAACACATGAAAAGATGCTCAATATCATTTGTTGTTGGGGAAACGCCAATTAAAACCACAATGCAATATCATCACACACCTATCATAACAGCCAAAATCCGAGAAACTGAAAATACCGAATGCTCCAGAGGATTCAGAACAAGGGGAGCTCTCATTCCCTGCTGGTGGGACACACACGGTCCAGTCACTCTAGAGGACAGTTTGGCAGTTTCTCATAAAGTTAAACACAGATTTACCAAGAACCCAGCAATTATACTCTTAGGTATTCACCCAAGTGAACTGAAAACTTAGGTTTACACAAAAGCCTACATGTTCATAATTGCTAAAACTGGAAACATAGATGTCCCTCAGTGTTGGAATACGTAAACAAACTGTGGTGTGTTAGGGAGCATCAGTGGAATGTTGATTCACTCAACAGCATGGAGGACCTCCAGGCCGTGTTGCTAAGTAAAGGAAACAGACCCAAAGGCTCCTGGGAAAGGTGGACCCTGGGGACGAACATGGTCAGAGCGTGCCAGACATTGGCATGGGGAGCAGTCGCTGACACGCCCCCGGGGGACTCTGAAGAGATGGCACTGTTCTGTCCAGTCCTGGGGTGATGGACAACTATGCATCTGTCAAAACGCATAAAACTGTACATCACAAAACAGGAACCTTATCTAAACTATCAAAACATCCTAGCCAGGACCCCATGGGATGCCAGGCTAGAGTGCAGAGCAGGGCACGTGAGTGCAACTCTGCTGCTAACGTACAACGCGGCCAGGCGGCATGGAAGGCAGGAGGGAGGGCTGGCCTAATTAACTTTGGAAATCGTTTTGAGTAAAAAGTATGAAATGTAAGGTCAAAGACAAAGGGCTCTGTAGAGAAACACTGGAGTCTTAAGTGGGCGTAGGCTCAGATGTGAGACTCCTGCCCAAGTTCTGGATAAACTCCTCTGGCCCTGCCCAGGCTGCAGACTCCAGGCCCGTGTGTGCAGACAACCCCGAAGGGCCCAACATGCACCCCGTGGGAACCACCAACCCGCTGCAACCCCCAGCTCAGGCCAGAGTCTGAAGCTAAATGAGGATCCAGTGGAGAAGCTGAGCTCCTCTCGGGCCCCAGGAGGGCTCTCCCCAGACCCATAGCCTGTCCAGTCATCAGAGGACCCCAGATGAGCCCAGCCTGAGGGGCATTTACCAAACACAGGGCCAGGCCTGCTCAGAACATCAAGGTCACGAAGAGCGGGGAAGCCCAGAGATGTCGCAGCTCCGAGGGGACAGAGGAGCCGTGACGGCGTCATGGTGCGGGGACCCAACAAGAAGGGGCGCCAGGGGGAGGCTGGGTCGAGGCCATGGCTTGGTCGCCCATGTTTCCGGTGTGAGTGTGATGGACACCATGAGGGTGAGTGGATGCCTCGAGAAGCCACTAGGGGCTCGGAGTCCAAAGATTCGCTCGGTGGTGACAGCTTTTCTGTAAATGTAAGGCTTCCCCACACCTGAGGTGTGGACGCCTTCCTGGCCTGTGAGGAGCTCTGGCCCTGTGTGGGCGTGTGTGGTGGTCGAGGACAGCTCCGTGGGTCCCAGCCTAGTTCTTGTGCCCAGGCTGCAGCAGCTGGACAAAGAGAACAGCGAGCTGAGTTCCTGCACGCCCTGCCTGGAGGCCAACATCGAGCGCCTGGAGGAGGTGAGCTGCCCACTGGCTTCCCATGCTCTTCCCAGGGTACCTGCGGGCCACCGGGACCTGAGACAGGGCTGCCAAGAAGGGGGAGCTGCCTGTGGGGGGCATGGCTGGCCACAGGGTGTACCTGCCAGCAGGAGCAGACTGGTGACCTGGGATCCAGGACAGGCATGGCCCTCCCTTTGCTAGAAGGTATGAGGCGTTGCCTGGTTCCTGAAACTAGATTAGGGGCCTCGCAGGTGGGCAGTCTCTGACCTGAGTGTCACACCCAGGGGCTGGGGTGCCGAGTGCGGGGGGAGAACACAGGTGGAAAAGTGTCTTGTGGTGGCACAGAGCAATGATAGAGACTGAAAACAGTCAAGGGAAGTTTATGGGGCAGGAGCCGCTCCCAGAAGACAGAGGCCAGAGGTGTTACACACCATCCCTACTGCAGGAGCTCCCAGGGAGATGCACAGACAGGCAGGACAACGGCACTAAGAACCCCATCAGGTGTGCAGAGGGTGCGGAAGCTTAAGGCCCATCACTCAGCCTCCTGGTGGGTTACACTCAACATCAGGTGGAAGGTGTGGACCCCATGGCCTTGTGGGAAGTTCCTGGGACTTAAGAGATGCTGAGGTTGCTGGCAGTCCCCAGGAGACCTGCAGCCTCCAGAAGAGACCAACCCAGGGTGCTGCCTACTTGCCAGCCATCTCAACCAGGGACCCTCCACGCCGAGGATGGTAAACTGGTCCCTCAGAGCGGCTGACAAACTCCAATCCTACTCCACATAGTGAGAAAAGGTAGGTGGAGAAAATTTTCATGCGCCAAAGCAACTCTCTCTGTGCTCAGCGCCAGGCTTAAACTATCTCCTGATCCAGTGGTTCAGAACGGTTTCCTTCAAAGCCAGCCGGGCTCCCTGGAGGCAGAGCTGGTTCTATAATCTGAGCTCTCTGCACGAGGAGCCAGCGGGCTTTTCCCACTGTTAACGGCGCCGTTTTAAAGGCCTATTAAAGCCTCGCAGATTAACATTGTCTTGACTTCATCTTTCCCTAAGTGACAGCTCAAACGCTTAGAACGCCTGTTTAATCCCGTGGAGGATAGAGCATAGCAGGAAGAACTATTTTTTGCAGTAACTTAGAGCACTGGAGAACAGATGAGAGTCGTGGCTGAGTCCCCGCCCCTCCTCGGACCGGGACCCCGGGTGCCCACTCTGGGTTGGCAGAAGGTCGCCGGGCAGAGAGCGGCATGCGCGCCCCCTTCGAAGGCGTGTGCGGAAGCGACTCAGAAATGACTCGGGGACGCCCAGTGCCCAGCGCCCTCTGGACCCGCTGGGACCGGGCTGCCCACCGGCCGAGGCCACTCTGCCGGTGGCCGCCCCCAGCCCCGCCGGCCCCGCGCTACCACGTTCGCTCGCGAAGCTCAGTTTGGCGTCGGGTGCCACTGCCGGTCTCCGGGGTTTGCGCCCCTCCGCGTGTGGGGCCCGGGGCGGGGCGCGTACACACGCTGGGAGTCTCCGGGCGCCCAGCCGTACTCTGAGGGCTGTCCGGTGGGCGAGGCTGGCACGGGGCGCGCGGCTCTCCACCTGCTCACGCCTGGCTCGGGCTGCGCCCCGCAGGTGAGTCCACACTTGCTGCCCCGGCACCAAAGCTGCGTGGCCGCAGTCACCGCCTCGGCTCTGGTCAGCGCGGGACCGGCGGGGGGACCCCGGGGCTCGGCAGCGAACACGCCTCGAGGGCGCCCTGGGCGTGGCGGACGGGGGCGCGCGCGGAGGGGCCACACTAGGGGCCTGGCCCCGCGGACTCACAATAAACGAAAGCGAGGGCCCTCAGGAGCACGATCCTGGTCAGCCAGAAAGTGCCCGCGCGGAGGCGGGCCGGGTGGCCCTTGAGGCGCGCCCCTGCCCCGGCGAAGCCTCGGGGTCCGGGTCCTCAGCCCCAGCCTTGCGTCTCCTCAGCGACTCCCTGGGCGCCGCCATCGCTGGGCCAGCACGGCGCATGCGCGGGGGCGCCGCGAGCCCCGCCCCGCCGCGAGGCCCCGCCCACACCTGAGGCCAAGCTCGCCGGCCCGGGACGAGCTCAGGCCCCGCAGCGTGAGCGCGTGAAAAAGGTGATTGGAAAGCACGACTCTGACCGCGTCCTCAGTGGCTGAGATGTGGGCATCGGAGGCCGCCGGTTCGTCCTGCGCTCCCTCCGCGGGCCTTGGCTGTGTGCGGACAAGTGGAGCAGCTGCTTCGCCCCAGGGCTCCAGGGGTGTACAGGAGCGGCACAGGCGTCTCCTGCCCAGCGCCCCATCTCTGCTGTCTGAGGAGGGCGCTGGGGGGGACCCTGACACAGCTAGTGAGGGACAGTGTGGGCTGCGGCTGGCCCTAATAATCTCAGACCCTCCAGCTTCCTTGCACCACCCCCCCTCCAAGCCCACAGCTCTGAACTGGACAGCAAAGCCCTCTTAGACAGTCAGCGCTCCTATTGGACCTCCAGCCACAGGGGACAGTGGTGGGCTGAGGATTCAGAGGAGGGAAGAACTTACTGACCAGTGAATGACCCAAGCATCACCCCAGTGAGGACACCAGCAATGCTACCTTCTGAGGACACAGGAGAGGTGCCACTGAACAGGTGGAGTCACAGGCATTCCTCAGAGTAAACAAGAGGTGTGCAAAAGGGCAGGCATAGAGCCTTTGGGGTTACTGGGGAAACCGCGGAGCATTTGAAAGGAAATGATTGAGACAGGTGTGGGTTTTTCTTATTCATTTGTTAGAGCTCTTTATGTATTAAAGATCCTCTTTAGGGCTTCCCTGGTGGCTCAGATGGTGAAGAATCTGCCTGCGATGCAGGAGGCCTGGGTTTGATCCCTGGGTTGGAAAGATGCTCTGGAGAAGAGAATGGCAACCCACTCCAGTATTCTTGCCTGGAGAATTCCATGGACAGAGGAGCCTGGCAGGCTACAGTCCATGGGGTCACAAAGAGTTGAACACAACTGAGTGACTAACACATACACACATATTGCTTGAGATTTTATTTTAGACTATCTTTCCATCCAAACTGGAAGTAGAAGTTTCCTCAATTTATAAACAGATCAAAGTCCATGAGGTATAGCTCTCATTGTAACTAATTATTCCCTGAGCATATGCAGTTTTGTGTTGCTCACTGAGAATTCAAAGGTAAATATGAAACAGGTCTTGATCTTGAAAGAATTCAGTCTAGCCAGGGAGGGACAACCACCTAGTCATACCATGTGAAATGCCCCCCACACATGCCCAGATGAATGTGGTGAATTTTGTCAAGAAAGATCCTCTTCTTCTATGTGTGTTACAAATGCTCATTCTGGGTTTTTTATGACTTATTTCCAGTGTTTGGTATGTACCAATAGTTATGTGGTCAAATGACCAGTTTTTCTGGCTTGTTTAATTCTATCTTCACCACCCGTCATGTGGACTCCATGAGGAGAGGGGCTGCCTCTGAACAGAGGCTCTCCCAGATAGGCTTGATCAGCAACTTCTGGACCTCCTACCCCAGCCTCCACTGTTGGTGTTGATAGCATTTTGAGCAACTGAACTGAACTGGGCTTCCCTGGTGGCTCAGTGATAAAGAATCCACATGCAATGCAGGAGACTCAGGTTCAGTCCCTGGGTTGGGAATATGTCCTGGAGAAGGAGATGGCTACCCACTCGTGTTCTTGCCTGGAGAATTCTATGGACAGAGGAGCTACAGCCCATGGAGTTGCAAAGAGTTGGACACGACTGAATGACTGAGCTTCCATACACACGTGCTTCTTAGTGTGTGTTTTTCTTTTAAAATGCTCCCTTTTCTTTTCCATGAAAAGCCTTCAGACCTCGTCTTAGAGTAGCATCTCTGAGTTCCGACAGAGGTACGGTCACCCGCAAGGTGGAGAGCCCCCAGCAGGGAAGCGTGTGCCCGAGGACCTGGTCAGGCCCTGCTTCCAGGTCCTTCCACAGGAACCCACACACAGCACTTCCCCCATCCTGCCTTGTCACCCCCCCGCAGTGGGCGATGAGCCCATGCAGCCATCTGGGGAGAGCAGGGGAGAGTCCAGTGCCCTGGCCCAAGCCTGTCTGAGCGTCCCTGGTCCTTGCCGAGGGCTCTGAGCAGTGGGAGCAGCGCAGGGGCAAGGAGGGCCGAGCTGCTGTCAGGTGGGACACCCCCAGGCGCTGCCTTTCAGGTGGGGATGGAGCCACAAAGGGCCCTTTGTCCTCAGCCTCCCCTGGCCAGCGCTGCATTGTCCCCCCCCCCAGAAGGGCACAATGGGACATTGTGCAGAGCAGAAAAGGGCCCCTTGTCCAGCCTCCAGCTCCCGGGCTCTGGGCTCCCTCCCCGGGTCTGCCCAGGGTGGGCGAGGCCACCAGAGAGGTCTTCTTGGAGCTCATGTTCTCATGTCCCCTCCAGGGTCCTCCTTCCTGAGCTGACCACAGAGGTCCAGTCCATCTGAGAGTCTAGAACCTCCATGGGAATGAATGCTGTCAAGCAGGACCTGGCCATATAAAGGCCAGCAAGAGACTCAAGTTCTCGCCTGTTTCAACCTGAATTTAATAAAATGTGCACTGGTGTATTATTCAGCCATAAAACAAGAGATAGGTACTGATGTATCTACAACATAGACGGACCACGAAAATGTGTGCAGTGAGAGAATTCAGACACGTAAAGCTACGTATTATACGAGACCATTCATATGAAAAGCCCAGAGGAAGTCCATCCACAGAGAAAATGTGGACCAGGGGCTCCCAGGGAGTGGTGTGGGGGGTGAGACTGCTCACAGGGGCAGGGTTTCCTTGTGGGATGGGGGAAACATTCTATAGAGAGGTGGTGCAGAACGCGGCGAGTGTATGAAATGCTACTGAATTGTACGCCTAAATATACTTACTTCTACGCTATGTGGGTTTCAAAAAAAAAATCTGCTCTGGTCCTAGTTTCAGAATCAATTAAAAAGGCACTGCTTTACCAGTCACAATAGGTCTTGTCATTTATACTAAACATATCTTGATCTATATTATTGTTATTGCATCACTCAGTCGTGTCCAACTCTTTGTGACCCCATGGACTATAGCACACCAGGCCTGTCCATCACCAACTTCCAGAGCTTGCTTAAACTCATGTCCATTGAGTCGGTGATGCCATCCAACCATCTCATCCTCTGTTGTCCCCTTCTCCTGCCTTCAATCTTTCCCAGCGTCAGGGTCTTTTCCAATAAGCTGGCTCTTCACATCAGGTGGCCAAAGTATTGGGAGTGGCTAACAGTTGTATATTATTGTGACCCACTCAGAAACAAACCTTTTTCTGCAACCTTGAGCCACAGGCTGAGGGCCTGGTGCTGGATGGCGCTCTGAGGTGCCTTCTCTGGCTCCCCAGCTCACACCTGCACGAGCATTGATGGAGCTCGCCAACGCCAAGGCCTGGAGAGGCTCCTGAACCCACATTTACAAGCAAATAACTGTATGACAGTAAGTCAAAAAGATACGAGAGAGGCCAGAGGTGCTGAGAAGAGGCCTGACTGCTGTCTCCCCCCCCCCAGAAGGGCACAATGGGACATTGTGCAGAGCAGAAAAGGGCCCCTTGTCCAGCCTCCAGCTCCCGGGCTCTGGGCTCCCTCCCCGGGTCTGCCCAGGGTGGGCGAGGCCACCAGAGAGGTCTTCTTGGAGCTCATGTTCTCATGTCCCCTCCAGGGTCCTCCTTCCTGAGCTGACCACAGAGGTCCAGTCCATCTGAGAGTCTAGAACCTCCATGGGAATGAATGCTGTCAAGCAGGACCTGGCCATATAAAGGCCAGCAAGAGACTCAAGTTCTCGCCTGTTTCAACCTGAATTTAATAAAATGTGCACTGGTGTATTATTCAGCCATAAAACAAGAGATAGGTACTGATGTATCTACAACATAGACGGACCACGAAAATGTGTGCAGTGAGAGAATTCAGACACGTAAAGCTACGTATTATACGAGACCATTCATATGAAAAGCCCAGAGGAAGTCCATCCACAGAGAAAATGTGGACCAGGGGCTCCCAGGGAGTGGTGTGGGGGGTGAGACTGCTCACAGGGGCAGGGTTTCCTTGTGGGATGGGGGAAACATTCTATAGAGAGGTGGTGCAGAACGCGGCGAGTGTATGAAATGCTACTGAATTGTACGCCTAAATATACTTACTTCTACGCTATGTGGGTTTCAAAAAAAAAATCTGCTCTGGTCCTAGTTTCAGAATCAATTAAAAAGGCACTGCTTTACCAGTCACAATAGGTCTTGTCATTTATACTAAACATATCTTGATCTATATTATTGTTATTGCATCACTCAGTCGTGTCCAACTCTTTGTGACCCCATGGACTATAGCACACCAGGCCTGTCCATCACCAACTTCCAGAGCTTGCTTAAACTCATGTCCATTGAGTCGGTGATGCCATCCAACCATCTCATCCTCTGTTGTCCCCTTCTCCTGCCTTCAATCTTTCCCAGCGTCAGGGTCTTTTCCAATAAGCTGGCTCTTCACATCAGGTGGCCAAAGTATTGGGAGTGGCTAACAGTTGTATATTATTGTGACCCACTCAGAAACAAACCTTTTTCTGCAACCTTGAGCCACAGGCTGAGGGCCTGGTGCTGGATGGCGCTCTGAGGTGCCTTCTCTGGCTCCCCAGCTCACACCTGCACGAGCATTGATGGAGCTCGCAACGCCAAGGCCTGGAGAGGCTCCTGAACCCACATTTACAAGCAAATAACTGTATGACAGTAAGTCAAAAAGATACGAGAGAGGCCAGAGGTGCTGAGAAGAGGCCTGACTGCTGTCTGGGCTGGTTGCAGGAAGATCCGGAGCCAACCCCTCCTAGACAGAACCAGAAAGGGCCCAGAAAGAAGGGGAGGAGAGAACAGGGGCCCCCTAAGAAAAGCCATCAGCTCGAGATAGGCTGGGGTCCTGGGAACCCCGGGGTAGGCCCAGAGCCGGGGCGCACAGTTCATGGCTGGCGGTGCTCCCAGCAGCTGCAGGGCGGCTCCATGGAGGAAGGGCCACGTCGGCACCTCGTCCAGCTGTCCCCGGGCACCCGGGCTGGGCAGCCCCCACTGCATCAGGGCAACTGTCTCTGACATGCCTTTGCAGCTGTCTCTGGCACCCACAAGAACCCAGCTTGCACCCGAATCTAATTGTGCACCCTTCATTTACCCCAATTTTTCATGTCTTGACATCTGCTGACAGGAGGGGCAGGACCTGCTGGTGCTAACATCTGTCACTGTCTTCTGGAGGTGGTCAGTGTGGGCCAGCCCCACTCTGTCCAGTGGCCAAAAGCCCCTGGTGAGGCTGGCAGGTGCGGGAGGGGGTGGGCGAGCAGGTGCGGGCCATTTGTGGTTGTTCTGGAACGGTGACTCACGGGCGGCTGTTCTGCTTGGCTCGCCATCTCCTGTCCCTGGGGCTCGGGCAGTCTACCCTGCACCCCCAGAGGAGCCCAGCCCTGTACGGCCCTGCAGGGCGGTGGGACATGACTATTGCCAGGCAGAATGGGCAGAAAGTTACCCTCTCTGACTGTACAGCCCTAGGGGGAAAAGAACAGACAGTTAAGCTTTTCTTGTGGAATCACATTCTGAATGGGAAAAAGTCTTGGAAACCTCCAAGGTCACAATCAGGACCCCCATAGGTGAATCTGGCCCATGGGACTGTATCAGTTACCAAATTCCATGGTAATGCCACATAACAAACAGTTCAAAGCCACAGGTCGCTGTTGGTGGGCAGCACTCCTCAGCCGCCTGGCTCAGGTGCCTTACAGCCTCCCCCACAGCAGCCTCCACGCCCACCTCCCTGCCTGGCTCCTGAAGGGACTTGCCTCCAGGGCCCCTGATGTGGCCCAGACCTTGGGGTGCTGAGGGCTGGGTGGGGGGACCTGTGTCCAGGGCCAGCCCGCACATGGTCGTGCCTTCCTGTGACTCTCGCCCAGTGGTGAAAGCAGAGTCTGCACTTCCAGAAGGGGCGAGCAGCACAGTGGTCATGGGCTCTCCTGCGAGACACCCAGCAGACCTGCCCACGGGTGACGTGCCCAGAGAGCAGCCAGCTTTCTGTGACTGTGAGCTCCCAGGGAGGACATAAGACACGTGACATGCTGTCCGTGGCACACCCAGCATCCTACGGAACAGGGTCACTCCCACAGGTGTCGCGGGCCCCCTGCTGCCCAGAGTAATGCCAGAACTTGCCCGGGCTAGAGGACAGAGGATGGCATCAGGACCTGCGGCTGGGAGCATCCTCCTTGAAGGGACCCCGATTCCCGCTGGGGGAGCCCCACAGCCCCCCAGGGCAGGAGGCCGGGCAGGGATGAGCCTGCAGCTCCTGTTCACAGGCCAACTGGGACATCTCCAGCCACACCTCCTGGAATGCTTCGCAGGCCAAGTCTCTGCAGGGCTGACCCCACGAGCGTCATCTGCTATCCCAGCACCAACACAGGTCTGGCCTGGAAGCCCTGGAAGCGTTTGCAGAACAAGCGGCAAAACACGTCACACTCACCCCCGATCTAAACTCACAGACCTGCTCAGCAGCCACGGGTGCTCTCTGTTTCTCAACAACAGTGTTGAAAGCTGCGGGAGACTGCCTCTAACCTCTTGCGTTGATCCTCCAGTGGACGCCCAGGGGTTCCATGGTCAAGAGCCTGTGGAGTCGGTGCATCCAGGCCCCTTGGCACTCAGCTCCACACAGCCTGCGCAGGGCCCCGTGTCCAGGGGCTTCGGAGAGGGAGAGCGGCTCAGCCATTAGAAGGCTGCAATCCATCTGCCCCTGGGCCTTCAGCTACCTCCTCTGATGACTGGCCGGCGCCCGGCTCATGCCTGGCCAGGGAGCCGATTCCATCTCAAGCTGACACCAGGTGACGGGGCGGCGACCACCAGTGTGAGCGGCAAAGCCGGCCCCCATCTGGCAGTCCTGGGGCCCTGGGTACAGGAGCAGGTGGCTGCCGCTCATATCGCTCATATTCTGCACGCGTCCCACCAGGAAGGGGGCGAGCCGGCTGCTGCCCTGCCAGGCCCGGAGGCCCCGAGGGCTCTGCCCCAGCCTGGCGCCCCAGGGGCAAGGCTCTGCCTCCCCCGCGTCCGAGCACCTCCCATCTCCCTGGGGGAGAACCGCGACCCCCCCAGCATCTCCCCTGGAGAACACTGTGGTTAAACCCCCTTCATCGTGCTCAGAAATACAAACACCTGAGTGAAAATCTGTGACAGAGTGTGCTTTAACTTGCCTTGGACACTGGTGGGTCTGTGAAAACTTCCAGAGGTGTCCTGGGCCCAGCCAGCAGGAGCCCCTTACTAGGAAAGGGGATTTTCTCTGTGACGCGTCTACTTCTAGCCATGCTGGCCCACCCTAGGCTCACCTGACACAGGCTGGTGCTGAGCGGTTCAACTTGGACAAAGCGCGTGCTCTGTTGCTCAGTCAGGTTCGACTCTGTGACCCTATGGACTGTAGCCCAACCAGGCTCCTCTGTCCATGGGATTTCCCAGGCAAGAATACTAGAGTAGGTTGCCAGTTCCTTCTCCAGGGGATCTTTCCAACCTAGGGATCAAACCAGCATCTCCTGGGTCTTCTGCATTGGCAGGAGGATTCTTTACCCACTGAAGCACCTGGGAAGCCCAACTTGGACAAGTGGGTGAGTGAAAGTCGCTCAGTCGTGTCTGACTCTGTGACCCCATGGACTATACAGTCCACAGAACTGTCCAGGCCAGAATACTGGATTGGGTAGCCTTTTCCTTCTCCAGGGGATCTTCCCAACCCAGGGACTGATCCAAGGTCTCCCGCATTGCAGGCGGATTCTTTATCAGCTGAGCCTCAAGGGAAGCCCAGCTTGGACAAGAAGCCTCATTAAATCAGAAAGTCAAGCTTGGAGGGAAAAGCATAGCTCTTGGCAGCCTGTTTGGGCTCAGAAAGCTGTTTTTCTGAAGTCAGTTTCAACACCCTGGTCTCCTCCTGCAAGTGAACTGAGGAAGTCCCTCCAGTCCCATCTCTGGGGTCCCAGGGGCAAGGGCCCAGAATGGGGCTGGGGTCCGGAGATCCAGGAGTCCAGTGGCAAGCAGAGCCCTTCTGCAGGGACAGGGAGTGGATTTACCAGCTGACAGGAGGGGCCATCCAGAGGCAGGCAGAGCCCAATGCCTCCCGGCGCCCAGTTACTCCAGGAAAGATGCTGCTGGCCCTGGCCGGACCCCCTGGGGCTCCCTCTACCCCAGGGACCCTGCCTGAAGGCGGCTTTGGCAGCAGAATCACCCTCTTCCCACCATCGGAGATCTAACGGCTGCGGATGGAGCCAGCTCCAAGCCTGCTGGCTGGAGAGAGATGGACGGGCACAGCCGGAGGCTCGGGGACCCGGGGTTGGGGAGGTGGTGAGTGGAGGCGGAGCAGAGACCGCAGCTGTCCCAACACACCTGTGCGCGCATCTCACCGGACAGACACTGGGCGTGGGGGCCCATCTCCTTGGGTTGAGCATCGTCCCTCCCCAAAGAAGAACGGCCACAGCACGGGGCTCCCACTGGCAGCTGGCAGGCACCCCCAGGTGCTGTGGGTTTATTCATCAGGAGGCCTTGGAGCTGGTGACAAGGCGCAGAAGGATAGCCTGGGCTGGGCCCTGTGCCTGGAGGCCCGGAGGCACCTGAAGAGGTGCCCGCCAGACGCAGCGATTGCACAGGACTGGCGCCTACCACAGGAGGCCCTGAACACCCTGCCCTAAGGGCAGAGACAGGAAGATCCAGGTGTGACCTTCTAGAGTCCTCCACACAGAGTGACTAGGGCCATCACCACCCACCCCAGGAGGATATCGGTCCAACCCAGGGGTCAGTTTCCACCCAGATCAGAACTTCCACAGCAGCTGGCAACGATGCTGGGGAGAGGGGCTGAGCATAAGTCTCGGCTCCGAGCTCCAAGGGTCTGTCACCAGGGATGCTGGAGCCCTGGGGTGCCTGTCTTCTCTCTCCAGGACCTGGTGGGCCAGTATGAGGCTGCCTCCATGAGGCCTCTGCTCAGAGCTGCCCCCTCATATCTGGCCTGGGCGTTTGGTGTCTGCAGACTGGCCAGTAATTAAAAGTACCAATTAATCCCTGAGGTTCAGCTGGGGTTCCCAGGATGTCATGCCAACTGCCTCAGGCCGCTTGCCAAGAGGCCCAGGCTGGGGCTGCGGACACACAGAGGACACACGGCCGCTGGAGCTCAGGGGCCCACATGGCCGGCCCCCCAGGCCAACCACAGACATGGCTTCCCTGACCGTCGGCGAGGAGAGCCAGCCAGGGGACGGGCGGGGACAGGCAGGGTGCCCTTCTCTGCAGTGGCCTGGGGCCCTCAGCAGCCCATTCAGACAGAGACTTCTTGAGCAGGTCCGGCAGCTGCAGTGGGTGGGCTGGGGGGTCTCTGGACCTGGAAGAGGTTGCCCTGCAGCTCTCCAGCCCTCTGCTGGCAGGCCTCATAGGCACGGGGGCGCGTGGCAGCCCACACCCCCTTCTCTGCAAGGCCCTGGAGCCTCTGTCAGGGGATGTAGGCCCAGAAACCTTGCTTACATCAGTGTTCCCAGGCTGATGGTCGAGGGTCAGGGTCCTGCTCCAAACCTGGCCCATCAGATCATCTCCTTGAAACAGCACAGCTCACTCCGTAAAGGTGCAACGTGTGGACTGGGGTGGGCAGGACAGAAAAGAAGAGCTAAGAGAAGGGAGGGGCCAGGAGGGGAACTGGGAGCCGCCCCCACCTCGCTGTGTTCACAGACCACTGGTGCTTTTTGCTGCCCTGAGGCCTTGGCACATGCTCCGTGTCCCCTCCTCATCATGCTCTTTCCTCTCTGATCGGTCAGAAGCTTCAGGCCTCAACTTGTCACCTCCTCAGAGCCGCCTTCCTGGACCACCCCACCCACGCCCATGCCCACTCGTGGTGAGTTCTCGCAGCTTGGTATGTTGGCCCTCCTCAGACGCCAGCACCTTCTGGGCTGGGACTGTGTGTTGCCCAGAAAGGCCGCCGCACACAGTGGGTGCCTCATCAGTACAGGAACCAGCTGTGGTCCCGCCTCCTCTGCAGGCCGCATCCCGGGTCCATTCAGGGGCTTCCTGGCAGTTCAGGAGACAAACCCAGGTCAGCACCATGGGTGGAGCTGGAGTGCACCCGGAGAATTTTACAGACTTCATGCCAGCCAGGGGGCTTTGGGGGCACTTCTGGGCGTCAGCAGGCGGGACAAGCGAGCCCGGGCAAGGGTCTGCTGCCCCGTCGCGGGGGACGGTGGCTGCACATACGTAACAAGCTGTCCACAGCACTGTGTCAGTCCTGGCCACTGCAGCCCGGGGGCGCCCAGAGTGGCCACATGCCACACGCTGTGGCCTGGGTCAGGCACTGGGCTCCTTTAGCTCAGCCTGTTTTCCTCCAGGGGCCCCAGTGGTCACCGGTCTGTGTCCTAGTGGGTCGGTGGGAGCAGGGAGAGGCCACCCTGCCCAGTGCGCCCAGTGCGCCCAGTGCAGCCTGGGCTCCATTCTCCTCTTCATGGAAACACAGACCTGGTGCCCAAGGGCACACCCAATACAGGGGGGTGGGATCCGGTCCCCAGGGCAGGTCTGTCATCCCCACCGCCTTCCCCCCACATCAACCCTGTGTCTACAGGGAGCCTGGGTTCCTATGGGCCAGAAGTCCAGCGGCTGCCCTGGGGTACCCACCCCCCCCCCCCAGCTTGGGCCTCTGGCTGTAGGGTGGGGCCCCAAGAGGAGGGCAGGGCCTCAGGAGGGAAGCCACCACGACAAGCAGAATGTGACTCTGCAGAGATGGGCAGGTGACAGGACGGGAGGCGTGGGGACAGGCCCCTCTGGAGCCCGGCTCTCTCTCCATTGTTGGGGCCTTCTCCAGCGCCCTTAGAGCAAAGAACCTCACTCAGGGTGCTTTCCCGGGAGACTGGAGGTCAGGGTCACTGACCCAGGGCAAGTGGGGCAGCCCATCCCTGACCCAAAGGTGGCAGGGACCTGCCTCTGGGCCCTGGTGCCAGTGGCTCCAGATGTGAGGCTGTGGGGTCGAGGCAGCCCACGGCCCCCTATTGACATCTGCCTGAAACTAGGTCTTCTTCAAGACCAAGTGTGCAGAATCCTCATTTCTAAGGGGGTCACAGCCCAGATGCTCGAGCTCTGTGGGTAGGAAGCGGGAGGGACCGGGCACTGGGGGCACCGTCTGGCTACGGGAGCGGGGAGAGGGCAAGGGCTTTCCCTGTAAGGTCAGAGGCTCAGTGGCAGCCCTCAAGTTGGTAAAAGCATCATCGACTTTCAATTTGGAGTTAACCGACCAGCCCCTTCTCCTTAGGCTGCACCGCTGCTAGTCCGGGAATCATGACCCGAACCGGAGGTGCATGGTGCATGGGCACCCTTGCCTTGGGTCACTCGGGTCGGGCGGGCCACAATTTCGGAGACAGGCGCGTTCAGAGTTGGCTGCCCAAGGGGTGAAGTCTGGCGAAGCCTGGGCGGCTGGTCCATCGTCTCAGGGCGGGTTTGGCGAAAGAATCCGAGCCGCCCTCGGGGACCGCCGGGCCTGCGGCCAACTCGCGGGGGCGGCCTCGGGCGGGGACTCGGAGCCGCGGCCCGGCGCTTGCCTCCGGGGAAATGTCCCCTCTCCGACCCCGCGGTCCCCACCAGGGCGGCACACCCCGCCCCCTTCTCTCCTGGGCTGGCGCGCCCACCTCCTCCACTCCAGGCGCCCAGAGCGACCTCCGCCTCCGCCAGACCACCCAGGACCGCCCCGCCGGAGGGCCTCGGTGCCCCCAACCCCCGGATCACGTCCGGAAAGGCCCTGGGCCCCCGCGTCCGGCCACGCCATCCGCCAGGCCGCCCTAGGGACTCGGCAGCGAGGGTCAGCCCAGGCCCCGCCCAGCGCTCCCGCCCACTTTGGCCGCCGCTGCTCCCGCGGCCGCGCCCCCGCCGCACTTTCCACGCCAGGACGGAACTGGTCCTGAGGTCGCTCAGCTCCGAGCCGCGTCCCCTGAGCGCACGTTACCTGGACGTGCGCGGCATGCAGACTGGCGCGCGGGAGACTCCTCCACTTCGCGCCGGCCTTGCGGGCGAGGGGCCGACCACTGCCCTGGGCCGCAGGCTGGCGGGCAGTTGACCCCGGCGCCTCTGGGCTGTGGGCAAGACGTCGGGGCTCGACGCAGGCCGGGGAGGGGGGGTGGCGGGGGCGGCTTTTGAGGGCCCGCCTCCTCGCTCAATGGGCAGCGGGGGCAGGGGGCTTGGGGCTGGGCCCTGGGCCCTGACGCGCCAGCAGAGGGAGCGCCGCCGAGCACCCCCGGCAGGCTCGGGGCCAGGCGGGGCGGGCGGGGGCGCCCCGGGAATCGCGGCGCTTTCTTTAAGGTGGGGGAGGGGGCGGGGGGCGGCCAAGCTCCGCCCCCGGTGGCAGTGGGGTGCGTGCCGGCCAATGGGGAGCCAGGCGGAGGGCGGAGCCTTGTGGCCGCTGCTTAAAGAAACTTGTTGCGGGTCGCCCCGCGGGGACCGATCTCCGGCGGCAGCGGCGGCTGTGAGCGGGTTGAGGTCGGGCCACCGCACGGCAACCTCGGATCCCAGAGCGGCTGCAGCGTAGCGGCCATCGACCCAGTACGCCTCCCTGGTGCGCGCTTCTCCGCGCACGGCCCCGATGCTGGACATGAGCGAGGCCCGCGCCCAGCCGCCCTGCAGCCCGTCTGGCACTGCCAGCTCCATGTCGCACGTGGAGGACTCGGACTCGGATGCGCCGCCCTCGCCCACCGGTTCCGAGGGTCTGGGCCGCGCGGCGGGCGCCGGGGGCGGCGGCCGGGGCGACGCTGCCGAGGCGGCGGATGAGCGCTTCCCCGCTTGCATCCGCGACGCCGTGTCGCAGGTGCTCAAGGGCTACGACTGGAGCCTGGTGCCCATGCCTGTACGTGGCGGCGGCGGCGGCGCGCTCAAGGCCAAGCCGCACGTGAAGCGGCCCATGAACGCCTTCATGGTGTGGGCGCAGGCGGCGCGCCGCAAGCTGGCGGATCAGTACCCGCACCTGCACAACGCCGAGCTCAGCAAGACGCTGGGCAAGCTGTGGCGGTGAGTGCATGTCCTCAGGCCGGGGGCGGGGACCGGGCCCTGGGGTGCCTGGAGCTGGGAGGTGGCGCAGCGCCCAGCCTCGGCCCTTCTCCCAGTGGCTGTTCCCAGGGCGAGTCCTAGTGGAAAAACCCGATCTGGCCAGCCGGGTCGGGTGCGGGGTACAGGACAGACTGGGCAGGCAGAGGGCAGCAGGAGGAGTGTGCTCCGGAGAATATGCCTGGAGTCCAGAAACAGGCCCCTCTAGGCCATGACTGGCAGGCTGAGTTAGGGGACCTCAGCTGTGAATGGCCCCAGAGCTGGAGGCCTGTCCCTCCCATTGGAAAGTGGCCTCTTTGTAGAAGCAAGGACCCATCTCTGGAGGTGCCCTCTCCTTGGTAATGACGTCCGAACCACCCCATTGCAGGAGTCTAGAGGCAGATGGAAGGGTGTGGTTTGCCCACTGGCATCTCCCTGCAGCTTCTCCCTCTTCTCCACCTCTGCACCCTCAGCGGGAACAGAGAACGCAGAGGGTGTTCAGCGCGGGTGCCCACGCTGGCGTGATGAAGCTGGCCACTCTGTAGAAAGTAGCTGCCCTATGGCGGTAGTGGGTCTCGGCAACAGTACTGCTGTTTGTTTGGGATAGCCCACCCCCACCAAATGCTGTATACTGGGCTTGACAGTAGACGGCTTTGGGGTCAGGGCACTGGTCCCTTTTCCTGCCCCTCACCTTGCAAGTGGGCACTCAGACCTTGTGTTTGTGTCTTCTGTGCTCCTGCCCCTGTCCAGTTGGTGCTGTGCCTCCAGACCCTGGCCCACAGGCAGTCAGAGGGGAGCTCTGGGAGGGTATGAGGGGCCGGTGTGTGTTCACAGCCTCAGTGAGGACCACTGTGTCGTGCCAGTGTTTCTGGAGCCCTGGGAAGCCAAGCTGCCCGGAGTCTCGGCTTGGCTCCCAGGAAGCTTCCCTTTGTCCAAGTGTATGCTCAGCTGGGTCTTGGTCTCTGCACCCGCCTGTCTTAGAAAGTCCCAAAGGGAGGGAACAAACAGGCTCCGGGAGGGGAAGTAAGAGGGGGAAGATGGAAGCGGGAGGACCTGAGTTTTCCCTAGCTCATTCCTCCGATTGCCCCTGGCTTATTCCCACCCGTCCTCGGAGCAGGGGCTCACGGCCTGGGGCCCCCACCCCCACAGAGGCGCAAGCAGGCACACAGCTCCCCTGGACCTCCCAGGCTTGTCGATGCGGTGCCAGCCGCCTGCTCATCCCACCCCTGCCCTCTGTCCCGCAGCCTGCTGAGTGAGAGTGAGAAGCGCCCCTTTGTGGAGGAGGCGGAGCGGCTGCGTGTCCGCACAAGAAGGACCACCCTGATTACAAGTACCAGCCGCGCCGCAGGAAGAGCGTGAAGACCGGCCAGAGCGACTCAGACTCGGGAGCCGAGCTGGGCCACCACCCGGGCGGCGTGTACAAGACCGATGCCGGCCTGGGAGACGCGCACCACCACGGTGACCACACAGGTGGGCTCCTGGGGCCAGCGAGCAGGTCACGGCCCTCAAGAGAACCAGGCCTTCCCCGGGTCCCCTGAGAAAGGCCCGTAGCCCCGAGAGGCAGCTATTCCCACGGGGCCTGCTGGGCTTCCTCTGACACTGGGCGCCTCAGAGCTCATCCTGGCCCAGTGCCCTGTGACCTGGGCATTTTCTGTCCTTCAGGAAGGCCTTTCTGCTCCCCTGGCCTTTTTACTGGTTCTGACCTCGGGTTCACTCATGCTGCTGGACTGGTGGTCAGCAGCTCAGTTTCAGGATCAGACTGACTCGGGTGGAATCCCGGCCAGCTGAGCAGTCTCAGTCGAGCTGGCGAAAGCAGTAGGCCTGGGGAGACAGGTTTGGTGTGGACCCTGTGGTTGCCGTGTGTGGGGGACTGGGCGCTTCCTCTCCTCCCCACCACTCCCACCTTGGTGGTCACGACGGGGCCTCCCTGGCCCCAGGTCTTCCCCTAGAACAGTGCTTAACGGAATTTCCTTGGCTGCAGAGTGAGGTCTGGGTCTGGCTTTGCTGGAATTTCTGGGAAATATACGGGAACAAAAAGCCGTTGATTCCTACCTGTGGCAGTTAGCGGGCCGGGTTTTCCTCCCATGTGTGTGTCGCCAGCCCAACCGCCCCCTACAGAAGGGGCATTCATCCTTGAAATGTGCTCTGTCCCCAGGGCAGACCCACGGGCCGCCCACCCCGCCCACCACCCCCAAGACTGACCTGCACCACGGGGGCAAGCAGGAGCTGAAGCTGGAAGGCCGCCGCCTGGTGGACAGCGGGCGTCAGAACATCGACTTCAGCAACGTGGACATCTCCGAGCTGAGCAGTGAGGTCATCGGGAACTGGACACCTTCGATGTCCACGAGTTCGACCAATACCTGCCCCTCAACGGCCACTCGGCCCTGCCCGCCGAGCCTGGCCAGCCCGCGGCGGCTGGCTCCTATGGGGGTGCATCCTACTCGCATTCTGGGGCGGCCAGCATTGGGGCATCCCCCGTGTGGGCTCACAAGGGCACGCCGTCGGCCTCCGCGTCGCCCACTGAGGCGGGCCCCCCGCGGCCACACATCAAGACCGAGCAGCTGAGCCCTGGGCACTACGGGGACCAGTCGCACGGCTCCCCGGGCCACGCCGACTACGGCTCCTACAGCGCGCAGGCCAGCGTCACCACCGCTGCCCCCTCTGCAGCTGCCAGCTCCTTTACTAGCTCGCAGTGCGACTACACCGACCTGCAGGCACCCAGCTACTACGGCCCGTTCCCTGGCTACCCGTCTGGCCTCTACCAGTACCCCTACTTCCACTCGCCCCGCCGGCCCTACGCCTCGCCTCTGCTCGGGGGCTTGTCTGTGCCGCCCGCCCACAGCCCCCCGAGTAACTGGGAGCAGCCCGTGTACACCACCCTGACCAGACCCTGAGGGTGCGGCCGCGGGAGGGGCGCCAGCCGAGGACCTCCTCGCCCGGCAGAGACACACAAGCCTCCAGGGGCTTGGAAGGTGCAGTGAGGGCAGGAGTCACGGCTGCATCAAGTGCCTGCTGAGGTCCATGAGCCAGGCTGTGTGAATGAGACCCCTCTGCTTCCAGATTCCCAGACCCCCATCCACAGACAAAGCCCTCCTTCCCTTCCCTCTCTTTTTGTGGGGACTGCGGCTTGGAAGCAGGCATGGGAGCCTGGGTTTTGCCTCTCCATGGCTGCAAAGCAGCAGCCACAGCACAAAAGACAAAAAGAGGGAAGAGGCGCGGGGGATCCGGGGCCCCTGAGCTCTGAGGGCCTGGCCAGCCTTGGTACTGAGAACGCACAGGGCCCACGGATGACGTTCCCGTGGCCGGGAGGCATCCGAGGGATCACCTCCTGGGACCAGCCCGTTAGATGGAGGTGTTCCTTGTAGTTAGGGTTCTTCCGAGCAAGGTTTGGCTGTGATTAACACTTCTCTCTTTTTATTTTATTTTTTTTTTAATTTTTATTTTTGAAGCTTCAATGTGTTTGATTTGTTTTGAAAGCTGTTAAAATGTATTTATGTTCTGTGTTATTTTATCTTTAATAATGAAATAATCTGTGCAGAGAGTAGAATTTAAGATGAAACAGAAGCCGGAGAGCTGAGGGTGAGGTGTGGGCGGGGCAGAGGGTGGGGGTTCCTGCTCCGAGTGACAGGGCCCCAGCTCTGGGTCCCCCAGAGGTGGCTGGAGCCCTGAGACAGGAGAAGGGGCTTGTCTTGTGGTTTCTCTGATCAGGTCGGGGTACCCCTGGCACGGGCATTAAGTCAAGGTTTAGGAGGCAGAGCCACTGAATTTCATCCCTGCCTGCGGCCGTGCCAAGTGGTGGAGGTGGGGATTTCCTGGGACTCGGTGGCTCCAGAAACGCATTAATCTCGGCTCTTAGGAACCAGGCGCCACCTACAAGCTGTGAAACTAGAACCTTTTCCACTAAGCGTTTTTAGATTCTTAGTTTTAGAAGAAAAATGCCGGATTTACCTGTCCTGCTTCCGCTGTGCGCTGAGCGATGATAACCGCCTACTTCCTGGAAAATTGTGCCTTTAAAACTTTGTAAATTTAAGTACATCTGAGATGTTGCTTCTTTTTACTTTTTCTACTTTTTCCTACCTTTTTCTAGAACAAAATTTTTTTTTTCTTTTGCATATGTCTTCCTGGGGGTGGGGGCAGGGGGCTGCAGCAAACTTGTTTTTATGCAATCTATTTTTTGGTGTCAAGTTTGAACTTTCGCTGTCACTTACCTGCTGTGTTTCGCTCCTTTCTGACCAAGCAACGCTAACTTTTGTACAGATTGATTTGATAAAAATTAAAAAATGCTTTTTATCTACGTGGGCTGCATTTTGTGTGTTGCTTCCTGTAAGCCTGGGAGCTGTGGGTCTCCAAGACCGAGGGGGGGGTCCCGTTTAAAGGAGGGCTCTGTGAGGGTTAACCCCAGGCTCCCTGGGGAGGGGCTGGCTGACTAGACCACCCTCCATCTTCCTGCGGGTGGTGGGGGTCTCCTCAGGAGGCAAAACGAGTCCAGATGAGCCAGATTCAGGCGGCGGTTTCCTCCCGGGCGAATCCCAGAGCTGGTCTCTGGGTGGCTGACGGCATTTTTCGGGTGCTGGCTCGGAGCCAGGCCGGGAGCTGGATAAAAGCCGCCTCGCAGGCCCTGGGCAGGGCTGTCTGGTGGGCAGAAAGGGTTTCTAGGCAGAGACGGTTGTGGGAGCAACAACAAGCGACGGGTCTTTCCCGTACATGCAGCTCGTGCGGGGCCTTCGCAGGCCCAGAGGTGCCCACGTCTGAGCTGTGCAGACTCAGCTGGGTTGAGAGGGTTGAGAGGGAGATTATACTTCTCATGAGAACCGAGATACGCCAGGCAGCTGCCTCTGCAATTTTAATGGGGTGGCGCGGGCAGGGGGGCGCACACCCCATTCCCTTGCCAGCCCAGCCGCCCACGTGGCTGCAGTCCAGGGCGCGTCCCTCGCCCCGCGCTGGGGAGCTGCGTCCAGGGCCTGCCAAGAGCAGCGTTTGCGAAGAGCTGCCCGGATTTATGAGGGTTCGTGAGGCCAGTGTGTGCCAAGCTTCCCGGGTGAGGCGGGTCTGGGAAGGGGCTGCAGAGAGCCAGGCTCACGGACGCCCACGGTCTTCACAGCCGGCTGCCTTCACGGAGCCAACCCCGCCTGGCCTGGGCCCGGCCAAGGGCTGTCCAAGTCCATATGGCCCTCCAAGCCCTCACACCGATGCCCCAAATCAAGGAAGGCCCCGGCGTCCAGCTTGCTGACAAGAGGAAAGGAGGCCTCTCCTGTGCTACTCTGGAACGGCCCTGGTTCCCGAGGGCTGGTGGCTCTGCTGGTTTTGCCTGGACTTGGAGGGGCTCTTGCAAGTTAACTCCCCAGGCCCCGGTCTTCTCCTACCGACTCACCCTGGGCGGGGTTCCCATGATTTCAGACCTCTGAGCTCTGGAAGCTCAGAGGTGAGTCCCCACCCCTGCCTGGTCTAGGGCCTGAAGACGTTGTGTCCTTGCCCCTCCAGGGGCCCCCTCCCCTCTTTGGGGACTGGGCTGTGGCTCACCTTCCACCCTGCCGGGAGCATTTTCCAACATCACAGGCTTAGCCCACAGCCAAGGGCCTTGGAAGTGATGGGAATCTTTGCTTCCCCAAATGCCAGACCCCTCAGTGACACTCTCAGAAGGCATCCAGGGTGGACACCCGAGAGATCAGGGCTGCTGGGAGGGGTCTCTGGCCTGTCCTGGTCCTCAGGCTGGAGAAGGATTTTTTTTCTTTTTTGGCCATCCCACGAGGCATCAGGATGCTAGCTCCCCCACCAGGGATGGAGCCCGAGCCCCCTGCAGTGGAAGGAAAAGTCCTAACCACTGGACCCCAGGGAAGTCCTTGGTGAAGGGTTTTTGACAAGAGCCTGGCTAACAATGTTCCCTCAAGGTCGGCCTCACCTGGCCTTGCCCTGAGTCCAAGAGAGCCAGGCTGCGAGCTGGTCCGGAGTCCTATTCTCGGGAGGCCGGTCCCTCGGCCCACCTCATGTCCCGTCTGGCAGAAGTTCCTCAATTTTCACTTCCTCACCCAGAAGAGAGAGCATTGCCTTGGTGGCGGCTGGACAGAGTGCCCCGTTGAGGGAGAAAGGGGAACTGGCCTTCACGACACCACCTTGCTCAGCTGAGGTAGGAAGGCCCCTTCCTGGAATGACATCGGCTCTCAGAAGGAGACTTCCTGCTTGGATGGGAGCTCACAGCTCATGTGGCCTCAGCTCCCGGGCAGGCCTGGGTCCTCTGGGCGGCTGCCTGGGGAAGGCCCGAAGGCCTGCTCACCTGCAGATCCTGAGGCTTGGGCTCGGGACCCACCCAGCCTGCTGTGACTTTGGGCCACATTTAACGGGACAGCAGCCTGAACGGGACACTACAGATGGAGGGTCCTGGTCTGGTGTGGAGCCACTCTTTCCTCCCCGACGTCGGTCCATGGCGTCAGGTGGGGCAGGGGCGGGGGCGGACAATGTCTCCAGGTGGTGACTTAGGGCCACCAGGCACCGGGCAAGCCCTCACGCCCTGTGTGGACGGCCCCCATGGACACATTCCAGCAGGCTTCATGGAAAACCCGTGCTGACCACCACCCAGTCCAGACACCACAAAGTTAGCAGTGCCAAGTACCACCCCCTCACCTCGGGGCCAGTGTAAACCTGGGACAGGGCAGACGAGGTGCTCTGCCAGGCGCTTAGGGTGAGGGTTCCTTCTTGAGGAAGGAGGCGTGTAGCCACACTCTGCCCCCAAACTCAGGCCCCTGGCCCCGATAGGGCGTGGGGGCCCCTCCAAGGAGAAAAGCCATGGAGGGAAGGAGCAGAAGGCAGAAATACACCCGGGGCCATGGCCCCGCTGCCACCGAGGACAGTCCCCGCAGCAGGGAGCAGCGCCACGACCTGGCCCGGAGGGCCCAGTGTGTCCACCCTGGACCACGTGCCGGGTACCCAGGCTCTGAGGCTGTCCTCTCTCGTGCCTCTTCCAGCTGGCTCCAGCCCCACCTGTAAGATGGAAATGACACCCTGACGTGCTGGGCAGAACCAGCAAGTTTAGGGCCTGAGCAGACACTTGAGAGCGGCCCCTGGAGCCATTACCACCTCCAGTCACACCATGTGGCGCAGTGCTCATCGGCAGAATAAGGCAGATTTGCTGCTTAAAAAAATCAAGTGAAAATGAAATGGGCAGAGAATGTGCATTCCAAGGCAGGGGGCCTGGGATGCCTGCTCCCAGCCCCTGCCTCTGGGACCCCTCCTGCTGCTCTGAGTGCCTGCAGGGTGGTCTCCGTGCCGGGGGGCTGGAAGCTCTGCCCCTCTGCGCCCATGACCATGGGGTGGCGACGGCCTTGCCAAGGTGCCCTGAGGGTGCACTCAGAGAGGCCAGGGCCAGCGCATGGACAAATAGGACCAGAGCCCTCTAGCCCCCTCCTGCGGATGGACTTGTCCTGGGCCCTTGAGGTCTTCCTCATTCATCTCTCCGCAGGCGCCCAGTGACTTCCTCAGCTCAGCCCCAGACCAGCTGGTGGAGGCTAGGGCGCCTTCCTGCCTCCCACCCAGGCGGGGCTGTCCCAGGATGGGGGGTGGGGGCGGTCCGGTGAGCCATAGACATCTCCCTGCGGCCCCCCAGTTCTCTTCAGCCCCTGTTGTCCCTGGGGTTGCTGAGGCCAGAACGTGGGGGGCTCAGGGCTCCAGCTGCCCTGGGAAAGCGCAAGGTCCCTGGACAGAACTCTTCGCGAGGCCCCTCCTCAGGTCAGCTGGGCCCTGCTCACCCACTCCCAGGCCAGGGTGCCCCCCGCGGGACCCCTCAAAGGGTTAAGGTGCTGGAGGCCGGGTGGAGCGCAGCCGGGCTGGTGCAGGGCCAAGAGCAGGCGAAGGCGCTGCATTTTAATGAATCATTATTGCCGGGAGGCCTTTGTCTTGCTTTATCCGGTGCACAATAAAAGAATTAATTAGACAGAAAATGGCAGGGCAAGGAACTGACAAGTCATTAAGGGCTGCTGAATGACCGATGAGATGCACGCAGGGGTGGATTTCAGCTCCGGAATCATAATGGCCGGGCGGGTGCTTTGTATGCGCGACCAGCCGGCCTGGGCGGCATTGTGGGCCCTGCCCTGGTGGCCACGGGGGCAGTGGGAATCGGCTGACAAAATCGATGTATTAATTTTTGTGTGCAGACACAGCGTAAATATTTGGTGGCAGAGGGGACTTTGGGGTGGGTGTCCTGGCCTCCAGACTCAACTCCCAGCTCAGGGGACAGAGGCCAGCAGAGGGTGCCCCCCACTCCCTGCACTGTGAGAAGCAGAAGGTGGGGGTGGGGGAGAAGGAGAAAGACTGAGAGGAGAGGAAAGAGGAGGAGACAGGTGAGGAGAGGAGGGGGGAAAAGACAGGAGAGGGGGTGAGCTCGGAGGGGAGAGGGAGCCTGGAAAACCCAGAAGCAGCTCTCCCGAGAGCCAGGCTCCACCAGCGCCTGCTGCCGCTGTCATGGTTTTCAGACGTCACCAGGAAAAAAAAAGTGCCACCTACAGATCCAGCTCTCCCACCCAGAAAAGCTGAGCTGCTCCAGGAGGGCAAAGCAGACAGCCTGCGAGTTAGGAGTGCACCAGGGAGGGTGGGGGGAGGCTGGTCAGCCCCTCCGTGCACCCAGCCCCCCGGGGCTGGAGCTGGTAATTGCTAGAAGCCCCCTCCTCCTTCACAGAATGGCCTGTGTCTCGTGAGGTGTCTTCTCAGGGGTGGAAGGAAAGGGGTCTCCCCACACAGGTGATGGGAGTGTGGGGGGCCAGAAGTGTTTGTCCCCTGGATGTTAAGGGACAGGCGGCACCACCCTGGGACTGCTTGCCCAGCTCGTGATCCAGCTGACGGAGGATGAGAGCCCAAGGCTGACGCAACTCTCAGTGATGATATCGTTCCTGCATATTGAAGCATATATTCAGTAGTGCACTGACCCAGCATGTAGGGAAACAGCGAGCTTGCCTCATTAAGAGAACACCTGGATTTCCTGAGGCTATTTACTTCCCTCAGGGAATGAATGGTACTTCAAGAATGAGAGCAACTTGGAATTCCTCACTGCTCTTGTAGATACAGCTCACTAGCCCAGAAGGAGCATCTCTAAGGCCAGGGTCAAAGAAATATTCCTTCAGAAACTCAAACAGTTATTCATCTGAAGACATCACAGGACGTTCCCATCTTCCCTACTGTCCTCCCATGGCTGTGACTACATAGAGCACAGCCATGTTTTTGGTTCAACCTTACCCTTCCTATCAAGACATCTATGACCATTAAAATATCAACACATGTTGACCTGAAGGGATGCCCAGTGAGTATAAAGAAGCCCTCCTCGTCCATTCCTCTAAGTAGTAGAAATTCACATTAAAGAAATTAGGGTTTTTCTCAGTGAGGACAATAAAAGGGACTTCATGAGGCTCCAAACCCAAAAGTATAAGAGAACAACTTAGGTCAAAAACTCATTCCTTGGGTTCTTGGTCATAAGCAAGTATTTCTAAAGCATATATTCAATAGTGCACTGACCTAGCTGCCCTCCTTCGAGCTCAGGCAGAGCTCTTTTGGCAACTCCCAACAATTCAATTACTCACAGAAATGTTTTATTTTGTTCTTTTGCTGTTGCTGTTGCTTTAGTGTGAGGTCTATGATTTTATAACTTTTGACAATGATTACTCCTCGGGTCTCGTGGTAGGTCTCAGAGAGGTCAAGCTAAATGTAGTCTCTTAAGATTTTTCTTCTTTGTTTCTTTTTGGAAGGTTACATTTGAAGACCTTGTCCAAGGTGTAGATTATAGACACAATTCAGATGTTAAAGTTGTTAATGGTTGTTTCTTTGAAAAAAAGGACATAGACAAGCAATAAGAGCCTTCAGTTAGAGACGAGGGAGAGACCAATAGTATATTTGGGTTCCAAAAATTAAAATACATGACACATAGGTTGAGCTGATACCTAAACTACTGTAATAAGATAAATCCCAACTTTATGAAAGAGAGGTGCAGTAAGGAAATGAGGCAGGGAACAGGAGCAGTAAAGAATCCACCGGCAATGTAAGAGAGGAGGGTTTGATCCCTGGTTCGGAAAGGTCCCTTGGAGAAGGAAACGGCCACCCCCTCCAGTATTCTTGCCTGGAGAATCCCATGGACAGGGGAGTCTGGTGGGCTACAATCCATAGTGTCGCAGAGAGTCAGACATGACTGAAGCAAGTAAACCGCAGGTGCAGATGAGAATAAGAGTATGGTGCTATGATGAACAAACTCTGTTCCTCAGCAGGCACTCCTAGCTTTAAGGGGACCAAGTCCCTTGACTCTCTATGCCAAAAAAAGAGCCCTGGACTCAGTACAGAGTCAGCCTTGTGAGTAGCAAAGCAAGAATTCAATGAACAGATATGACTTTAAAGGCAACCTGAGTCCCATTCTTCATTCCACAAGTATTTACTGAACAACGTCTAAGTTCTAGGTGCTGGGGTTACTCCCTGACTTCATGGAACTCCCACCACACTTCTTGCAGTTCATCAACAGAGACTGTTTCACATGGCATGCCCCTTCTATCAACATTTATGCAAGTAAAAAGAGCCTGGGAAGCATATTAGCTCATCAGCCTCAAAAATATAACAGTTTTGATATGTTCTTAGTTTCTCTATCTAGGTTTGAATGTCTAAAGCACAACAGCCATAGCTTGGACTCCCCCATAACACCTGACTGCTCTGCACATAAGAAGTTAATGAATCGATTAAAAAAAAAGATCTGAGAGTAACTAAGGGAGTGCTGGGTGCTTGAAAGGAAGGAGAAATGGGAGAAGGGGAAGGGGCTGATGGAACCAGAAGGGGGGAAGGAAAAGAGGTCTTCATTCATTCATTATTTTGTGTCACACAGCAGCAGACGTGCATTCTAGGTGAAACTACAGGAGACAGTTCTCTCTTCTTCCATCCTGCAGTTCCTCTTACCTCTACCTGGTATTTTCCTATATTGTTTCAGCCATGGACAATCCTGCGGATCTGACTGCCACCAACATCACCCCAACCGAAGCCCTGCTGCAGTGGAAGGCGCCCGTGAGCCAAGTAGAGAACTACGTCATTGTTCTCACCCACTTTGCAGGTGGGTGTCTGCAGGTCAATGCATTAGGCAGGTGGGAATGGTGGGGTTTGGGGCTGAAGACCAGTATGAAAATTTTTTTTAAATCTTTTTAATCTGAAAGAAAGTTAGAAATTCCCCTGCTTTAATTTCACCATAAATTCCTCAAGATAGCCCCCAAACTCTGTGAACTGTATCAACTATGGGAGTTGAGAAGTTAAATCTAAAAACTACAAAAAGGGCATGTAACCAATACAGAAACAGAAGTAGCATTTGAAAGATAAAACTCAGAATTTGCCCCAGAATGCTATGGGCAAGAAAGCTGACTTTTCTAGATATGTTACAAAGTGGGGAAAACACTAAAGGACCATCCATGATAACAGGTGACAGAGGATTCAGAACTACTACATCTTCTGTCGCTTTGATCTTCTCTACCCATATCCAACACCAAAGGTTGAGCCAACATGAAATCTTGAGTTTCAATGTCTTCTTTGCCATACTTGCTCACCTTAATGCTATTTGAAGTTAAACAGAGAAGCCCAAAGCAGAATGCTATTGAGGAGTTCAAGTGTCTAGGCCTAGGAAATGATTTCTCTGCCTAAATTATACATGTGCTTACAGAATATTGTGAGTTATAGGCAGGAATCCAGAGAACAAAGATACCAGAAGACAGAAGGCAGGCAGATGTCTTGATTTTCAAAAATGACAGATTAAGTCAATTCTGTAAGCTGCAAAGTAAACTGATTGTCAAAGCTTGGGAAAGTAGAAACCAAAACAGACTATTAAGTAAGTTGGAAAGAAATTAATGATTACTACATACCAGCACAGGTTCACAAAGTACGAGTTTTGCCCAAAACACTTTTTGTCCCCCTTTTTTTCCACTGGCAAATCTGCTAGCACATCAGTATCTCAGCAAGGCATTAGAATGCCCACCTCCCATTCAGATTGGAAAACTGCATGGTGGGTCACATTTGGAGTTACATAGCTGATTGAATGACTGACCCTCCCCAGAGAATGAACATCATTACTGTGGATACATCCTAGCCCTGCTGTGTGCATGCGCAAGCCACGTCAACCCTACCACCCCTCCCTACACATTATGACCCTGCATTTCTAAATTCCCACCTGCCTTGTCAAGCCAACATGCGTTTGCACATGTTCTTTCCTGTACCAGGAAACTCTTTCCCCATTTGTCTACCTACTAAACTCATCCTTTAAGTCTCAGTTCCAACACAATCTCCTAGATCAAACTCTCATTATTCCCTTAAGGCAGTCAGATGTACCTGCTCACAGATATGACGCAGAGTTCCATCATAGCAATTTCCATTCATTCAACAGCTACTTTTGCTTTCCCTCCAAAGCGCCATGCACTCTCTGAGATTACAATGATTCAAAGCAAAACACGGGTTCTTATCTTTGAAGAATTCACTTCTAGTAAGGATGCAGATAAGTAAAGAGCTACAGCCCAATGTGGGCAGTGTCATGATGTGGGCAAGTACAAAACTCCAGTCTGCCACACCTGATGGGCCACTGTGATTTGGAGTGAGGGTGTAGAGGGGAAGAACGAAGGTAGATCTTAGATCTGAGAAAAAGAGAATAGGAGAAAGACGTGCATTCCAAGAAAAAGAGCAGCTTGTGGTGCATTTAGAGAGAAAGCTTGGAGAGTCTCAGGAACTGCCATAGTTGATGCGGCTGGAGCACTGACTATTGGCACCATGTTGCAAAGGAGGATATTAAAAAGATAGAGCCATTATATGAGCTCTTTCAAAGGGCTAGTTTAGATTTTAACTTGTTTGCATGCTTTTCTATGTCATTAGACCACAAAAAATGGAAACTTCAGCCCTGCCATTGTTTGGAGTAAACTCTATTAAATGCTGAATGACTCAGAAGTATTCTCAAGACACAATAAGAGGCTTGGCCTTGATCTAATGAACAGTTTTATCAACAGCTTGAATGAATATAGAAAAGATATGAATATGAAATTTATGTTTCAAACAAAATTGTGATCGTTAGAATCCAAATTCAGATATATTTTAGTAAACTGCAATGGTAGCCCCACACTCCATCAACAAGGAAAAATGCAGTAGAAAAGAATGCAAATCCCTTCCCATGGGTGCAAAAAATCAACTACACAAAGTAGGGTTGGGAGGGGGTCATAAACACGATCTTTGATGATTTTTCATCTCAGCCTATGATAACGATATCCTAGGACCAGGATTAATATGCATACTTGGCACAAATAAAAGCAGAGTCTTAACCTGTTTCTTCGTCGTCAGCTCGTCTCAGTTATCGTTCTCAAGCCTCTTCTGAGTTTTGCATTTCAGCAGGGACGCTGATAAACTGTTCCTTGTTTAGAGAAAGGTGGCTAGGAATGTGACAGTTTTAGAATCATCTCATAAGATCCTCTGGAGACGGAAATGGCACCCCACTCCAGTGTTCTTGCCTGGAAAATCCCACGGATGGAGGAGCCTGGCAGGCTACAGTCTATGGGGTTGCAAAGAGTTGGACATGACTAAGCAACTTCACTTTCTTTCACTTTCATACATGTAGTGGGGGTTGGGCTGAATACTCCTAGTCTAGAGGAGAGAAAACCTGATCAGCAATAGTGAAGGGCAGGAAGGGGTCATGAAACAAGAGATTTGGTTTATTCTAACTCCAGAGACGTAAGTAGATGTTATATGAAAGATTAATTGGCCTCCAAATAATTTCTCAATTATGATGAAAAACAAGATGAGAGGGGAGCTTTGTATGGAATATAATGCCAAGTTAAATAACTTCTAAAGGATTTTTTTCCAAAATACTCTAACAGTGCATTTGAATAGTCTTCTTCAATCCTTGTCCATATCCATCTGATTTTAGTTGCTGGAGAGACCATCCTGGTTGATGGAGACAGTGAGGAGTTCCAGCTTGTTGACCTGCTTCCTAGGACCCACTACACTGTCACCATGTACGCCACCAGTGGGCCTCTCACCAGTGGTACCATCAGTGCCAACTTCTCTACCCGTGAGTACTCGAGTGGGCAGCTCCATGTCAGTATCCCGGGAAGCCTTTATGGATGCTAAAAATGATCAGTTTCCAAGGGCTAGACTAGATTAGAGTCTATAGGTTTTGGACAGTGCAGTTATGAGGTATTCTTATTTTAGTTAACTGCAGCCCAAACGCCAGTGAGAGTGGGCTGCAACACTCTTCCTGAGTCTGGCTGAGAACAGTAGAACCAAGTCAGGGGAGGCCAGTGTTGGGAGCGCATCTGGCCCATTAAAGTCTGATGGATACTAAAGGGCTTAATATCTGGGAGAGAACTGCCAGGGGCAGTCATGGCCAGGAGAAAAGTAGACAAAAGTATACATGAGGGAATGATGTAAATTCAAGAGTGAACTCACAGACATGCAAGTTTAACAAGGTCATGATTTCAGACTGGACGAGGCCACATCCAGGCCCAGAGGACCAGGTGAGGGAAGAAGGGATAGCTTCAGGAATGATTGTGTGCTGAATGATTACTTTCTGCCCAGGAGTGTCCTTTATGCTCCTGTCCAAGCTAGAACTGGGGTCACCATGTGAGCAGCCCAAAGATCACATAGGTGGACAAATTGGTCCACATGCTGGCATCAAAGAGGGAGAGGCTGGAGGGGTGACCACTCCTCACATTTTCTCTTCTTTGCAGTCCTGGATGCTCCTGCAAATCTGACAGCTAGTGAAGTCACCAGACAAAGTGCCCTGATCTCCTGGCAGCCTCCCAGAGCAGAGATTGAAAACTACGTCTTGACCTACAAATCCACTGATGGAAGCCGCAAGGTGAGATTTTTCTGGAAGCAACCCACAGGAAGTAAGCTAGATTTGCCATTATGGATACATAGCAGGCTGTTGAGGAAAGAGCACTCATCTGCAAGTCAGACATTTGAGTGTTAGTCTTGCCTCTATTCTTACTCTCTGTGCAAGTTAAGGTATAACACAACCTCTCTGAGCTTCAGTTTCCACTTTAGGTAATAGAGGCATCTACGCTGCAACTTCACTCAGTTGTGGTTGATGCTGCCAATACCAGCTTCCAAGCCAATTAATAAGTACATAGTGTTGGAATGAATTTTCAGTAACAGGGCCATGCAAACATGAGCTGGATACCAAATTTGACAGTCCCATGTGCCTCTCAATAAGCACGATAAAGGCTCCATCTATATAGCCCACAGTAAGAGATCACAAATTTCTGTTTTAGGTGGTCAGTTGAAACAGGCCACCTATAGCACTGGTTGTCAAATGTTTGTTAACAGTGGAATCATTTTTTTTTTTTGTAAAGTGAAATCATATTCAGAAACCAAATAAACAGAATAGGTTTTGATAGAGCTAGTCTGCAGGTGTGGAAGAGGGAAGCCTAGGTTCCTCCTTCGTCCAGGAGACCCCGTGTGATCTGAAAACCACAGAGTTCAATAACCACAGCTAAGCTTGTCCAGCATGAATCAGTGGGAGGGGAGCTGGCATCAGTCCCACATAGGACATGTTCTCTCTGCTTATGGGACATCTTCTCCTTACGTGATGTGGAATAAAAATGGTCATAGTAATAGTGACCATTTTTTTTTCCCTTCCCTGCTCCCCTCCTTGCTGAGCCCTCTGCTCACCACCTTCCACCTCCCTCCCCTGGTTCATCCTGCAGGAGCTGATTGTGGATGCGGAGGACACGTGGATCCGACTGGAGGGCCTGTCGGAGAGCACAGACTACACGGTGCTCCTGCAGGCGGCCCAGGACATGGAGCGGAGCAGCATCACCTCTACCACCTTCGCCACAGGTAAGAGAGGTACCTCCACCCTGCCGTCTCCTCCTGCCCTGCATAGCACTGGGCTCCTCAGCAGCCTCTGCTGAGATTTGGCCAGGGAGGAGCCCATCAGAGAAACTCAACTGCCTCTTCTTGCAAAGGAAAATAATTATATTCCCCTTCTCCTGCCTTCCCCCACTGCCATGGCCCTGCCAGGAACCTCTCGCTACCGAGGCAAACATAGGAACCAGCAGCAAAAATTCCTGGTCCTCCTGCTCCAACTAAATGCACCAAGTAAGAGAGCAGGCTCCTGCGCAGATTTTCTGCAAAGGTTTTTCCAACACAGCTTGTCCTTCCCTCCTTCCTGCCTCTGCTGCCTGTAAAAGCCACACAAACAAAGCCCCAGTACGAAGTGTACAGTTCTCCATCCACAAAGCACTTCTGCATTTCTGTGGTCTCAACCCAGTCTTTTACAGCTGGTAAGAAGGGTCTTATTATCCCCATTCACCTCAGATGATGAAACTTCGGTGTCTGGAAATCAAATGACTTACATGGTAGTAAGTGCTGGGTCAGAACTTAAACCGAGGTCTTCCACTTCTAAATCAACATTCCTTCTGCCTTCCTTCATCTAAGTGTTGGGTTGGTCATAAAGTTTCTTCAGGTTTTTCCATTTCATCGTACAGAAAAACCCAAATGAACTTTTTGGCTAACCCAATATCAGCAGAAGATACTGGAAATACTCTTATAGGGTAAAAAGTGAAGTGAAATTGTTAGTCACTCAGTCATGTCTGACTCTTTGTGACCCCATGGACTACAGCCTACACACTCCTCTGTCCATGGAATTCTCCAGGTAGGAAGACTGAAGTGGGTTGCCATTCCCTTCTCCAGAGGGTCTTCCTAATCCAGGGATAGAACCCAAGTCTCCTGCGTTGCAGGCACAATTATTACTATCTGAGTCACCAGGGAACCTCACCTTAAGGGGTAAGGTTGGTCTAATGTGTACAACAGGAAATAAACTAACACCTGATATTTGAAGGCTGTTTGACAGGCACTGTTATAACAGTATTATATATTCTAACTTAATCCTCATGGCAGTCTATGAAGTATGTTCCAGTATCCTTACTTACAGATATGGAAACTGGGCCAAAGAGAGATTAGGTAACACCCAAGATCCCATAGCTCTCAGGTAGGACAGCTGGGATTGACCCCAGGTGTGCTAGCTCTGCGGTCTGTGTTGTTAACAACCCTTCCTGCCACTTTCCATGGTGCCTCTCTGCAGTCTGTCACGTGGTGCTGCCCTGTCCAAACTGTATCCTCTCCCCCGCCCCATATTTAGAGGAGGGTGGCTGTACACCATGTGGGGCAGGTGTACTGTTAGTTGCTCAGTCGTGTCCAATTCTTTGCAAACCCATGGACAGTAGCCCACCAGGCTCCTCTGTCTATGGGATTCTCCAGGCAAGAACACTGGAGTGGGTTGCCATTTCCTTCTCCAATACATGAATGTGAAAAGTGAAAGTGAAGCCACTCAGTCATGTCCGACTCCTAGCGACCCCATGGACTACAGCCCACCAGGCTCCTTTCATGGGATTTTCCAGGCAAGAACACTGGAGTGGGGTGCCATTGCCTTCCCCACCTCCCCCACTAGACTTGTTCTGAAAGATAAAGCAGGGCACTGGCTCAAATATGCCCAAATATCACCCTAGTGATCCTGTAGGGTAGTAAAATTATGACTGAGTCCCCTCTTTCCTTCCTTTTTATACTTTTCAATATCTTTCAAAGTGTTGACAATGAGCACGATAATCAGAAAAACGATTTTTAATTAAAACATGAAAATAAACCTTGGTGACTCAATGAAGACATGTATCCAACACAGGTCTTTGACAAGCAGAACTTGGAGGACACTTGATCTCTTTTATGGGGCTGAAGTCAAATAAACTCAAGCTCCATGACTTTCTAGAGGTGTCTTACCTCAGAACCAAGGGGTCACCATCTTGCTCAAGCCCTTCCCTGCATATTCACAGGTTAATTAAAGGGTCCTCCAGGGTTTCCCTTCTGAATCCACCACCCCCAAGACCCAGGGATTGGAGCTTTTCACTGAATTAAAATTTTCCTTCCCCTAAAAAGGACACAGATGACAGAAACATAAACAAAGCCCCTGACCTGCATATGTATTAGGTCTAAACTACTCATTTCATTCCCCAAATGCATGGGTTTCGCTGCTTGCTCAGTGCAGTGTGAGCTTTCAATTTCCATCCTAGTAACACAGCTAGTGGTGGTGGGCAGGATGACAATATGCCTGGGGTTTCCGCAGTATCTTGCAGCTGTGCCTTGCTCCGTATCTGCCTGGATTGTAAGAGCATGCCAGATTCCGTGGCCTCCGCTGGCCTCTGTTAGATGAAGTCAGTCACCCCCAAATGGTGTGCAATAGTTTGAGTCTAGAATCCCAAATCCAGCTAGGGGCCCCGTAAAGTCCAGTAAACAGAAGGTTGACAATCTGTGGAAATCTGGGACGGAGCCCAGGGTAGTGGCTTTGTTCCGTGGCAGCACAGAGGGACCATCTGGGAGGTGGGCTCCTGGGCTCCTGAGACCTTCACAGGAGGGAGAGTCAGCCCCCTGCCGCACCCCCTGCCCGCACAGGTGGAGGTGGGGTCCCGGCTGCCTCTGAGGGTGGGGGCTCTGCCAGATCAGGGCTGCACAGGGTAGAGGCCACACCTGCTTCCAGATGACTTGGTCCTGTTGGCGGCAGGGCCTCTGGACAACCACCCCCCACCACAACAGTCGTGTCAGATGTGTGTCCCCTCTGACACATGAGTGTGGGACTGAGGTGGCCTGGACCCTCTGGGCATCACCCCCAAAAGGGGGCCTCCTCTCCCTTCTCCCCGCTTTCTGGGGCCACTGGGGTCCTCTGAGAAACCGGCTCACTAAAGGAGGGGGAGGGAGGGATGAGATGAATGTGGAGAGGGCCTGGGTGACCCTGGCTCTAGAAACTGGAGGTGTCTACCTTCCCCAGACAGAAGAGAGGGTCATCACTGCGGGGTCCGGTGCCTGGCGTCGGGGAGCTTGTCTCTCACCCCCGCCCAGGACGTCTCTGGCCTCTGCGGTCCCGCTATAAAATGAGAAGGATGACGTGGACCACCCCAGGAACAGGGCTCAGAGGCACAGGAGATGCACGTGGACAGTGCTTAGCATGGGACTGGGTTCAGAGCAGCCACTAAACACATCCCCCAGCATGGATCCGAGCTGAAGTCAGGATGACACCTCAGCCAGGGGGTCGGCCTGCTGGGCAGGGCTGGCCCTGTAAATGGTACCATCCTGTGCACACTCACTCAGTGCCAGGGGCCCATCTGGCTGGTTCTTTTCTTGCTGGGCATGAGTGGGCAGCAGCACTGAGGAGACACAGCCCCAAGCCATGCCGGGGCAGGTAGAAATCTCCAGGCCAGGACTCAGGTGCAGCCCCTCACAGCTCTGGGTCCCAACTCATCCCGGTTTCTCCCAACACTGACTGTCACATGTCCGAGGAGGCCCTCTGTCCCTGGACAACCTGAACGATGGTCACCCAATAGACAGATGTGGGAGCTCACACACTGCCCTGCTATGGAAAACACACACTTTGGGGTGTGGTGTGGGCAAGGGGAGGGTTAACCCCATCCCAACACGGGAAGTGAGCCCCTGGGTGGCCTTACGAGCTCAACAGGGTCAGAGCCTTGGCTGTGCTTGAACTTCACCTTTGACCTGGGCTGTTCTGGGCACAGACCGGAGGTTCAGGGAGTGTTTGCGGACTGTGAATCCATGAATGAATGGAGGAAGATGGGGCAAGTCTCAGTTCTCCAAAGCCTGAAGCCAGATGAATGCCCAGTGGCCCCAGAAGGGCAGGAAGCCAGGCTGTTTCTCTTTGAATACGTCTCAGACGACGGCTCCCTGTACAGGCCTAGCAGGGAGTGAAAAGGGGTGGCTGATGGGGCCGGAGACACAAAGGAACCCCGGGAACCCTGCACATCCTTGAGTGGTAGGCTGGTGGTCCACGCACAGTGGTTGTTGTTGGGGTGGGGGTGGCTGGCCTGCTCTGAGCTGTATAATAGAGAATGGTGAGGAACACTAATGATCGAGACCTCAAATGATCAAGAGACATCTGAAGCACGTGCTGAACTCCCTTCTCTAGAAGGCATGGCGGGGCGGGGGCGGGGAGGGCACCTGCCAGAACGGCCAACATTTAGAGAAGGGAAAATATGAAGCGCTGGAGAGGACATGGGGGCCGGGGCCTCATCCCTTGAAATGGGCTCCATCCTCCCGCAGCAAGCCTGTGGCTTGGCAGCTCACTCCAGGCACGTGCACACCCAGGAAGGCACTCATGCTAACGAGATAGATGGGGAGCTTCCCACATGCCCTTCAAGTAAAGAAGGGAATGTCTTTCCACACGTCGAGGTCCAATGCAGCTAGGAGAAGGAGTCGGGCTCCTCTAGGGTGGGCCCCCAGAGGCAGGGATCCCACAAGACTCCATTCACTTCCAGGATGAGGGTTTTTGCTTTCCTGTTTTTAAAGGCAGGGCAGTGAGAAAAACACACAGAAGAATTTCTTCCAAGATCAACCCCCAAATCTGCTGACCTTTCTATGGGAAGTGGGCTCTCTGGAAATTTTTCTCCCCAGAGTGGGGGAACCCACATCCCCCAGTCTCCACATTCTGGAAGGTTCCACTCTACTCAGCAGATGGAGAGAAACTATGCTGAAGACAGGAGAGTAGTGATGAGGAGAGCCTGTTATCCACTCCCAGGTGTCCTGGGCATCTTTCTTCTGCTCGGGGCAGGGGAGGGCGGGAGCCCTGCACAGCTGCCTGAGGCCCCAGAGAGGAATATCCAGGCTCCCTCTGTTGCGTGAGGATCTGGGGAAGTGTCCGTTCACAAGGGCTGGGGGGCAGGCGGGTGTGCTGGAGGGGGCGGGGCCATGAGGACAGCCACCACCATCCAGGTGAGCTGGGCGGGTCTGTGCCATCTCAGCCAAGGCCTGAGGGTCTGTGGTTTCCCCACAGGCACCCTGCTGGCCGGCCCAGGCCAAGCCTGGGCAGAGGAACAAAGTGGGGCAGGCCCCAGGGGCGGGACGGGCCAGGCTCTGCTCTGCTGCTGTGAAGATGGACGCTGCACTCCGAGAGGCGTGGGCTGTCTGGCCCTGTCCGGCTGGGAAGGGGCAGGGCCCTCGCCCATGCAGCTGGACAGAGGGGCTTGTGGACCAAGGCGCTGCTCCCAGGCTTGGCCTCCCTGAGTCCCACCCAAGGTGCCCCTACCCATAAGCCCCCTGCGCTGGCATCACTCGCAGGGGACGCGTTCTTGGGAGTCTTAGTTAAGAAGGTTCTGGGTCCCTCTGCACGCCCCGGGAGCGCAGTGGGCACGTCTGGATGCTCAGGCTGGCCCTGGGAGCCGGCCTGGAGAAGGGCGCACACCGAGGGCTGCGGGGCTTGGAGCCGGGCCGGCGGGAGGTGCCCCGGCGCCAGTATCCGAGCGGGAAGCGCCGGCGGCAGTGTTTCCTCCCCTGGAACACCAGCCCTGCCGCCCGCGGGCAGATGGAAGTCGCAGGCCGGCCGAGCGGGGGCTTCCATCGCCTCGGGAGCGCCTGCAGCGAGCAGGAGCTGACGCGGAGGAAGCCGGCGCTGGGGCTCCGGGAGGTGGGCGTCCTCCTTCCATCTGGCAGGGAAGAGGTATTCTTGCAAAGCACGACGCAGCCCGCTCGGTGCCTTTGGAAAGCAGACCAACTCTTTCTCGACGGTGCTGGGTCGATGGGGTCGCGGGCCCTCGCCCCCTCCCGCCTCCAGCTCCGCACACCCTGTGTGCGCTCGGCGGGGCTGCTCCTCCACGCGGGCGCCCGTCACCTGTTCCTCCCATTTGCGAGCTAATTCCGCAGAGCGCGTGGGCGGCGGCGGGCGCGGCAGATCCGGAGTGTAGGCGCGGCTGCTCCCCGCGCCGGTACTAAACAGCAAGGCGGAGGCGCATTTGCATGAAGCCCGGGATAGGCCCCACCCAAATCTTCCTTGGTGTGGAGCCCCTGAAGCTCGTCTGCAAAATGCAGCCCCCTCCGTCTGCCCCGCCACCCCGCCATCCGGAAGGATGCTGGGACTCTAGCCAGAGGCCGCTTGCCGCGCGTGTCCCAGAGGCTCAGACTCGGTTACTCATCTGGGAAATGGGCACCCAGGTCCACCTGTCTGGGCACCGCAGGGGCCGAGGGAGCCACCAGGGGAAGAGAGGAGCGATATTCCCGTGGACAGCAAGGTGGTCAGCTTGAAGGAGCAGAGGCTTGGGCCCCACGGAGCCTAAACGGGACTAAAATGTGAGATTCCTGCGCAGTCGTGAGGGTGGAAAGGCCAGAGCCCCGGTGCTGGGGCCCACACAGGGAGGCTGGGCCCCCCCAGGGAGGAAGCTCAAGAAATGCCTGCGGAATGAAGACAGCGCGGGTCCTGGAGGCGCTGGACCAGGCTGGGGGCCTCTCTGAGGGAGATTCGTGGAAGGGGGGCTCCTAACCGTGCAAACAATTAACTTGCTGTGTGGACTGGCTCCCTACTGGGCATCAAGCGGCATGCAGAGGGCCTGGCCTGGTGTGCGGGGCCTGCCGGGCCGGCGGAGGAGGTGTGTGTGGGGGGGTGAGTCCAGAGGGAGAGCCCAGCCGGCATCTCGCAGACCCTGCACCCAAGACAGAGATGGAGGAGCAGGAAGCCAGCTGGCTCAGCTGGAACCAGAATGGTTATTTCCACTTCCCAGGAGACCTAAGGGGACTGAGAGGGCTACCTGTTTGTTTTCAGCATCCCAGAAGAAGGGTGGGACTCAGTCCTGCCCACATGCCATGAGCCCCGAGAGGGCAGCAGGGAGCCCACTGTGGTCGTTGCTGACCTCAGCACCTCATGCAGGCACATGAGCTGACCATCAGGGTGGGTCAGGGACACCATCTGGGTGGGAGGTCTGCGGGCTGAGTTCTGGCCACCGCCCCTTGTGACATCACTCAGACTCCCTGCCTGGCAGGGGTCTGCCCGCTCTGTCGATGGAGAATGGGGCCTCACATCACAAAGCGCCTGGTGAGGCCTCTTGAGTTGCCCTTCAGCTGATGTAGGTTCAGGAGACTGATCCTGGGAGAAGGAGGGCTTTTCTTGTGACCTTAGTCCCGGGAGCCCACCAGATTCCCCCAGATTGCTCCTGTGGGCTTCTAAGAGCCTGGCCTGGGACAGTCTTCAGGAGCCCCTGGGGACCCCAACATAGACTCTGGGTGGCTAGATCCTTCCTCTATCTTTGGACTTGGGATCCTCCAGCCAAAGGTGTACACAAGCGACACTTCCTGAGCTCAGATGATACAAGAGTGGGCACAGGTCCCTGGGAGGGCCTCGCCTCTGTCCTTACACCCGGCTGCCCTGGCATCCTGCCTGGGCCGAGGAGCTCACCACCTGGCCAGGCTGTCCCAGCCTGGAGGCGGCAGCTTGACCCCAGCCTGACCTCCCGGAAGCCCCATGAGGTCAGCTCCTTCCCTGCCCCAGTTTCTCAGTGACCTCGATAAGTGGCCGGTCTGAGCTCAGCTGCTGGCTCTGTCTGAAGTGGGGCTGGAGGAGCCCCAGGCCCCGGGGAGGGGCTGCCTGTTGACAGCTCCCCCCGTGACGGCTGAGTCTGGCTGAGAAGTAGCGAGGAGCTCTCTGGCCGCAGGGGCTGAGTTCGGGGGTCTGGCTGCCCCAGAAAATCAAAACCACATTTTCTCTCCTGGAGCTTCTCAGAGTGCTTTAAACCAGACTCGGAAAACTCATTTGGACAGACACTGTTTCCACCCGGGAGGGTCTGATTTTCCTCGGAATGCCAGCAGGATGGTCAGCTGGAAGCCGAGCTCAGGAGAGCAGAGAGGGACGCCAGACCCTGGGCAGGCCTGTGGCTCGCCTCCTAGCTCTGCACACGGCCGGCCGCATGGCCTTGGACATGGCTCTCGGCCTGTCTGGGCGCTGCTCCTCAGCTGGGGGCTCCCTGGGAATCAGGTGACAGGACACAGGCAGCCTCTTTACACCGGCCTCAGAGCCTGCTTCTGGAATGACCGGGGTTGCCCTTCAGTGGGGACAGCAGGCATGTGTGACTTCTGCAGGCAAAGAATTGGTGTCTCTGCATAGAGGAGCAGCTGGTACAGCCCCCAGGACCCCGAAACACCGTGTGTGTATGTGTGCGCCCAATCACTCAGTCGTGTCCCACTCTTAGAGACTGTTGCCCAGCAGGCTTCTCTGTCCATGGGATCCTCCAGGCAAGAACACTGGAGTGGGTTCCTGCGCCCTCCTCAGGGGATGTTTCCCACCCAGGGACTGAACCCTTATCTCCTGCGTCTCCTCCATGGCAGGCAGATTGTTTACCACCAAGCCACCTGGGAAGCCCTGAACGCCTCACTGGGGGCTGATTAAAACGATTCCAATCCAACCTATTCTTGGAAAGCCCATGCGGAGGATAAAGGGGTGCGAAGCCGACACCTGGTGCACGCCGGCCGGGTTTGTGGGCCAGGACCATGCAGGGAGGCTCAGCCGTGCACACTGCCGTGGCCCTGGGACAGCGGGTAACATCAGCCAGGCCAAGGGGGAGACATGTGTGGCCTCCTGCACGCAGAACCTCACTCGGCCCCGAATGGGAAGGGAGCGTGGGCGCTTGCTATGGTAGGAGCGTGCCTAGAAAACACGATGCTGAGCGAGAGAAGCCAGACGCAGAAGGCCGCACGGTGAGAGATCCCCGAAGGTGGAGCGTCCAGGGTGGGCAGATCCGCAGAGAGGGTAGGTCTGTGGTCCCCGGGGCCTGGGCAGGGCGTGAACGTCCTGGAGCTGCATGGAGGTGGTGGTCGCATCACGTCGAGAATGATCATTGCAAATGGTTAATTTTGTGTTACGGGAATCTCACCTCGATAAATTAGAAAGACTCGTGGCAGCCAAGATGACTCAGGTGTGGGGCTGACTCACCCAGAGCGTTTGCACTGTGGTCGCTTAAAGACAGATCTGAACTTTTCCACAAACTGAAAGACCCAAGTGAGGCTGCTTGGGCTGGGGAAGAAAGAAGCACCCTGGCTGAGTAGGGGCCCGGCTGTCCTGACGCAGGGGTTTCTCCAAGGTAGGAGGGAACTGGAGCGTAAGCATTCTGTCCCCCAAGCAGCGGACGCAGGCTGGGCCACCCCAGGGCAGGGGCCGGCTTTGAGAAGTGAGTCTTTGTCGGAGCTGGGCCCAGCAGGAGGGGCCGGGGGCCTGGCCGGGCCGGGGGTGTGGTCCCTTCAGTGGGGACAGCAGGCATGTGTGACTTCTGCAGGCAAAGAATTGGTGTCTCTGCATAGAGGAGCAGCTGGTACAGCCCCCAGGACCCCGAAACACCGTGTGTGTATGTGTGCGCCCAATCACTCAGTCGTGTCCCACTCTTAGAGACTGTTGCCCAGCAGGCTTCTCTGTCCATGGGATCCTCCAGGCAAGAACACTGGAGTGGGTTCCTGCGCCCTCCTCCAGGGGATGTTTCCCACCCAGGGACTGAACCCTTATCTCCTGCGTCTCCTCCATGGCAGGCAGATTGTTTACCACCAAGCCACCTGGGAAGCCCTGAACGCCTCACTGGGGGCTGATTAAAACGATTCCAATCCAACCTATTCTTGGAAAGCCCATGCGGAGGATAAAGGGGTGCGAAGCCGACACCTGGTGCACGCCGGCCGGGTTTGTGGGCCAGGACCATGCAGGGAGGCTCAGCCGTGCACACTGCCGTGGCCCTGGGACAGCGGGTAACATCAGCCAGGCCAAGGGGGAGACATGTGTGGCCTCCTGCACGCAGAACCTCACTCGGCCCCGAATGGGAAGGGAGCGTGGGCGCTTGCTATGGTAGGAGCGTGCCTAGAAAACACGATGCTGAGCGAGAGAAGCCAGACGCAGAAGGCCGCACGGTGAGAGATCCCCGAAGGTGGAGCGTCCAGGGTGGGCAGATCCGCAGAGAGGGTAGGTCTGTGGTCCCCGGGGCCTGGGCAGGGCGTGAACGTCCTGGAGCTGCATGGAGGTGGTGGTCGCATCACGTCGAGAATGATCATTGCAAATGGTTAATTTTGTGTTACGGGAATCTCACCTCGATAAATTAGAAAGACTCGTGGCAGCCAAGATGACTCAGGTGTGGGGCTGACTCACCCAGAGCGTTTGCACTGTGGTCGCTTAAAGACAGATCTGAACTTTTCCACAAACTGAAAGACCCAAGTGAGGCTGCTTGGGCTGGGGAAGAAAGAAGCACCCTGGCTGAGTAGGGGCCCGGCTGTCCTGACGCAGGGGTTTCTCCAAGGTAGGAGGGAACTGGAGCGTAAGCATTCTGTCCCCCAAGCAGCGGACGCAGGCTGGGCCACCCCAGGGCAGGGGCCGGCTTTGAGAAGTGAGTCTTTGTCGGAGCTGGGCCCAGCAGGAGGGGCCGGGGCCCTGGCCGGGCCGGGGGTGTGGAGAAGCCAGCATGGAGAGGGGGCTGCAGAGGCACACGAGGGGCTGGCCTCTCTGGGTTCGGCCAGTGCCCAGGGATGCTGCCCAGCGCCAAGGATGCGGCTCAGAGTGTGGGGCTGGGGCTGGACCAGTCCCTTACCCTGGAGTCTCCACGTCCGGCCCCGAGGGCCTCGGGCACCCCTGCGCCCACATTCGTCCGCCTGTCCTGTGGGTCCCAGAGCTCACTCCTGGATCACACACTCTCTGGGGCAGGGGTGGGCCCCAGGGAGACTTCCCAGGCTTCATGGAAAGTGCTGCCGGTGGCAGGAGTCCAAGACGAGCCCCTCATACCGCCCGGCGGGGCTAGAAGCCCAGACATGGGCCCAGAAGGTGCTGCAGTGGCCCTTGGTCACCCGGAGCCCCACTCGCCCGGCTCCCCAGACAGCAGCACGTGGCAACCTCCCGCCAAGGGCCCCACGCAGAGCGTCCCCTCCCACCACGTGTAACAGTAAGACCCCAGTAACAGTTAGGCAGAGGCTGGTACAACTCCATGGGCGAAGGCCTTGGTCCCCCGGGAAGCGCTGGCCCCAGGCAGTGGCCTCTGGAAGCCCAGAGCCCATGACATCTTGGGAGGCTGTCCTCCTTTGTGGTGTACGGGCCAGGCCTGTGTGGCAGGGGTGGACACAGGCAGCAGCCCTCCTGGGGAGAAGTGGCTTCCCAGGGCTTGGGTCACTCACAGCCATCTGCGTGCAGCCTCTGGCAGGAGCCGCGTGTTGTCCACCTGTCTCTGCACCTGGATGTGATTTCTTGATCTGTGGTGGTGATGACAGGTGCCCCAGACAGGAAACCTTTTCCAGCCCCAGCCAAAGCGCCTCTGCCTGTGACCTCCAGGTAAGGGGATGCTGATTATACCCACTTTACAGATGGGAATACTGAGGCTCAGAGAGGGGTGGCACCTGGCGCAGGTCCTAGGAATCCTCGGGAGTACAGAGTGAGTTAAGAGTCATCTCCAATCTCTCCCTCACCCTGTGGTCCTTCCTGTTCCCTGGGATTCCCATAGCAGAGGCCCGGGACTCCTAGACAAGCGAGTGTGTCCACGTGTCCACGGGGTGGGGGATCCCGGTGCCCTGTGTGTAGGACTGAGGGGGTAACGCGCCTGCACAGCTCTGAGCGCCCAGGAGGTGATGACTTATTTGTCTGTGGCTGTGCTGGGTCCTTGTTGCTATGTTGCTGTGCGGGGTTTTCTCTAGTTGCTGTGTGCGGGGCGGGCGGGGGGGCTCTTCACTGCGGAGTGTGGGCTTCTCATTGCTGTGGTTTTTCTTGCTAAGCAGGGGTTCCAGAGTGCAGGCTAGGAAGCTGTGGTGCGTGGGTTTAGTTGCTCTGCGGCATGTAGATCTTCCCAGACCACGGATCAAATTGGTGGGATCAAATTGGTGTCTTCTGCATTGGCAGGCGGATTCCTAACCATGGGACCACTGGGGAGGTCCTCCAGATGTGACTTGTTTTCGTTGCCTCCGGGTGCTATCAGAGACAGAAATGCTCATGGACAGGGCGTGTCCCTCAAGTTCCTGGTTAATCCATGGCTCCCGTTCCCCAAGGACTGACTGTATTTGGAGAACGGACCCTTTAGAGAGGTGGAGAAGGTATATTGGGGTTGTTAGGGGGGCCGTAATCAACATAACCGGTGTCCTTCTCGGAGGTCAGGACACAGAAGGGCACAGGGGAGACCCCAGGGACCCGGGGAGATGGCGGCCCTGTGCTCACTGAGGACAGGCCGCCAGAGGACCAGCCCTGCCCACGACCTGGTCTCCATGTCCAGCACCAGGACTGGGAGGAGACACACTCCTGCTGTCAAGCCGGTCTGTGGGGCTTTGCTCTGGTGGCCTGAGCCAGCAGAAGCCACTGAAATACTTGCAGGTCAAGCACAGCATAACACAGGCAGCTGTGTCCACACCCTGGGAGGGGTTCCAGAAGCTTCTGTGACCTTGACATCTGCCCATCGGGGCTCCAGGCTTCCTGTGCAGCCCCCCTCCCCCTGCAGGGAGCTTGGCATGGACACACACGGTGCCTGGTCTCACACTGGCCCTCCCCCAAACCAGACCTTGGCATCAGGATTCCAGGAGAAGCCGCCCTGGAATGTTCCGCCCTGGCTCCATGCCTGTCGGGCCTCGTGGTGGGCACAACGGTGCGGTTCACACCCCTGGTGAGTTGAATACCAAGGACTCAAGGTTTCTTTTCCTTCAGAAGCCCTTAATGAACTTTTCATGAAGAAAAAAAAAATGTTATTTTTCCTGATGAAATGTGGAGCCTAGAGTGGGTTCCAGTCTTCCATAAACATTTCAGGGGCCCGGGGAGCATGGCAAGCGTGAGTGACTCTGCAAGCTGCCTGTGGGCCTCCAGGCCCCCCACTCGTGGGTTAACACTGATGCAGAGCAGAGGTGGTGCCCAGCGGGCCTTCAGGGTAGGGGAGCCCACAGGATGGCCACACAAATGCTGCCAGAGGCCCCAGGCCTGAGCTGGACAGAGTACTTTGGCTGCTATGCTGGAATGTGGGACTGTCAGCAGGGATGGGGTCTGTGCCCTGGGATGGGGGTCTGTGACCTGGGATGGGGGTCCACAAGCTGGGATAGGGCGTCTGTGAACTGGGATGGGGGGGGTCTGTGTCCCAGTATGGGGGCGGTCTATGAACTGGGATGGGGGTCTGTGCCCTGGGATGGGGGTCTGTGCCCGGGGATGGGGGTCTCTGTGCTAAGAGTCTCTGTGCTGGGATGGGGGGCTCTGAGCTGGAACTGGGAGGCTCTGAGCTGGGCAGAGATGGGGCGGCAGCACCTGCATGGGGCACCCCTCCCCCATCTCACATCCATCAATTCCTTTTCTCTGCAAAACAAAGTGGGGGGAGAATTTTCCAAATTTGTTTCAATTAAGACTCTGATGATTAAATATCGATATTTGGAGGGTGTTGGAGCTGAAACTGTTCCCGTTTTCCTGAGTGCTCTGTGGGTCCAGGCCCCACAGCAGCCCCTGGGGACTGGTGGCCATGGAGGGACGTCACCCAGGCTGGAATTGTGCTTTGGAGCTGAAAGTCCCTGTCTCACAAGACCCAGGGCTGTAGGGTGGTGAGTTGGGCCTCTTGGCAAGGGTCATGGATGTGTGTGTTGGGTCTAATTCCCACCTTCACGGCCTGCCCACCATCTCCTCCTGAGTCCTGGCCTTGGGCAGGAAGACACAGCGCTGCCCTGTGGCTGCAGACACAGGCCTGTGCAGTGCACCATGTCTGAGTGGCGAGACGGGGCGCTTCTGGAGAGGCCCAGGTTCACCTGGCCCAGCCTGCTCTCTGGGCTCCCCAGCTTCTCCTTCCTTACAACCAAAGACTGGGGGCTCACTCCCTGTGAAGGCACCTGGCAGGATGACTTGAAGGGCAGGCCCCTCCTTCTTCCTCTAGCCTTCCTGCTGGGCTGTAACTAAAGTTCCTGCTTGCTGGGGTCTGTCCCATCACATCAGGGGGCTGGGGAACTGGGCTGAGGGCAGTGTCTTCCTGGTTTTGTCCAGCAGCAGCAGCCTGCCTGGCTAGAGAGGGAAGTCGGCCATGAATGAATGAACGGGTTTGCTGCAGTCTGTGAGGCTTTAGGACATTTTCTGGGTGAGGACCCGGCCGGGGAGCGCGCCCACCTCTGCGGCAGCGCCAATTGGCGCGTTTTCTCCAGCCTCCCGAGCGGCCTTGCCAAGTGTCATAAAAATGCATCGGTGCTCCAGCCGCCCAGAGTCACACTTACTGCTGGCGAGTGGTGGTGGGGGTGATAGGTTAAACAAATTCCACCCCAGAATTTACTGCGCCCGTTCATCTTCTGCCTCAGAGCAGGCCCATATTTCACGCAGAAACACCTCCCTGAGTGTCCGAAGGGGAGGGCCCAGCTCGCGGAAGGCAGCTTCCAGATTTTTGGGTGAACAAAGGTAGCTGTATAAACTGGCCAAAAACACGTCCTTTACAGAAAGGCGTTTGTGGAATTGCTTTCCAGTAACTGGTACATCAGGGGTAGGACGGGAACTGCAGCTTGAATTGGGCAGAAGAAATTTCCTTTTCTGGCTTCTGTGCATATCTGAAGTCTCGGAAAACAGAGCAGGGAGGAAGGGGAGGTGATGGAGGAGGTGCGGGTTCTGAGTTTTGCTCTGCCCTATGGGCAGAACCCCTCACTGGGACTGGAGGCGCTGGTGCCCACAGCACCCAGCTCAGGGCTTCTGGCCAGCTCGGGTTCAGGGTCGCTCTGAGGGGAGCAGGCGCGTGGTTGGGAGGGGCCTGGCCTGCAGGGTGGCATCTCAAATTCAGCTCAAGGGCCCTTCCCCTGCACCCACTTCCCAGCTGGGTGCTTGCGCGGGCTGGGGTCCTGGGACCACCAATGTGAACTCATACTGGCCCCGAGGGCCATAGGACCTTGGCAGTCTGTGGTCTTATCCCCTGGGGCGTGATGGCCAGTTGGGGACCAGCCTCAGTGTCTGACCCTCCCACCGTGGCCACAGTCCTGGAGCCGGCCACTCCCACCCTGTCCAAGGGGCGCTTCACCACGGCTGTCCTGGCCTCCGGGACCTTGGCGGTGGGCCCTTCACTCAATTCGCCGGCACTGGGGGGCTGTCTGAGAGCTGGCCCAGAGCAAGATGGTGTGCTGCGTGGAGGGGGCGGGGGTGGACCCTGAAGGAGCGTGAAGAATGTCGCTGCACGTGTGACTTCTTTTATCTTTTGGGGACGTGCGTTGGTGCCTGGGGGCAGAAGGCTGGGCCTGGGACCCCGAGAGGAGCAGCCTGGTGGCCCCTGCCCGGTGGTCCTCAACACCGGGGACTCCCTGCTGCGGGCCTGGGTGAGCAGCCCTTGGGGGCCTCCCTGCACTGAGCTGGCCAGCGGGCTGATGGCGGGCGTGAGTCACCTCGGCACGCAGGGCCAGGACACCCCTGCAGGGAGGGCCCCGTGGGCGGGGGCATGGCTCCGTCTAGCCAGACGGCTCATGTCTTCCCCAGGCGCCTGAAATAGCTCCAGCGGCATCGAGCACAGAGAGGAGAGCGTGGATGCCCAGCAGGATGGACATGCCCAGAGCATCGGGCAGCTCTGCCAGGCCAGGTAACCAGAGCCTGGCGGGGACACCCTTCTGGCCCAGGTGCAGCCCGCAGGGGGCAGCTGGCCATCCCTAGTCCTCCCCAGGAGGCTCCATGCCCTCCTCCCACCCCTGCGGGCTCTGCCAGGCCCTCAGTGAGGGAACCTGGTCCCACTGCCCACTTCCCTGGGGCCCTGGGGAGGCTCCTAGGACCCATGAGGCTTGCAGGTCCCCAAGCCCCCAGGGTCTCCCATGCCCTCCACCTGGGCCTGCAGACCCTGGGCATGGGTCTTCATCCTGGTCCCTCAGGCCCTGTCCTCTAGGCTCCCGGGTCCACCTGTGACCGGGGCATCCTGGCTGGTATCCTGCCTTCGCCCCACACCATCCCCATCAGGCTGCCCAAGGGAGGCAGGACCTCATTGCTCCCAGACCATTCTTCAGGGCAGGCCAGGGGCTGCTCTGGGGGCCACTGGGGCCTGTGGGCAGGAGGGACCCCCAGGTGAGGTTGGAGCTGCCTCCCGGAGGTACTGGGGGGTCCCAATGGACCGGGCAGATGGCAAACCCAGAGCCTGTTCTGCAAGTGGTCTGGCCTGATTTATTTTTTTTGACCGCACTGTGCAGCCTGTGAGATCTCAGTTACCTCACCAGGAATTGAACTCATGCCCTCAGCAGTGAAAACGCAGAGTCCTCTAGCCGCTGGACCCCTGGGGAATTCCCTGGCTTGTGCTTTTAATAAAAGGAGAGGAAGTCGAGGGCAGAGCTTCCTCCCCGGGGATGAGGGCGGGGGGCTCATGGGTCCCGTTGAGAAGAGGAGGCCGGTGGAGGGCGTGAGGCGTTCTGAGGCGAGTGTGCACGCCTATTCTGTCGCTGGATGCCCAGCAGGTGTCCAGACAGGGGCCGTGGAAGGGGCTCTGTGGGAACGAGAAGATACCCTGATGCTGGCAGAGGGAGACCCGAAGCCCAGGAACGCTGTGGCAGTCTGAGCCCCGTCCTCCGCGTACCTGCAGGTCACGTGCCCACTGCTGGACTGTCAAGGGCTGGGTCTGGGGCACTTGCGCAGGAACAGGTGGGCGCAACGCCCACCAAGCGGGTCTCCTGGTCCTTCTGGAGGAAGGAACATGGGGGCTGTCCAGGTGGGGCCCTGGCCTGGCTGCGGGGCGCCCAGCTGGCTTGCTCTAGACCTGATGAGGCTGCAGCAGCAGCTTCAGGCACGGCTGACAGCCAGCACGGCCCGGCTGAGGCTGGTCTCCAGGCAACCAGTGCCCCATCCTGCATCTAGGTCCAGCATGTCCACCCGCCTCGGCCTCCCTGGGGTGGGGCGGGCAGGGGCATCCAGCATCTTGAGTGTGAGGCCATAAGAAAGGCCGGGTGCAGAGGAACCTTGAAGGACTTCCTGTTGTCCGTCTGAGGTGTCTGGTGCTGGACTGTAGCATTAACCCTGAGTTTAAAACCAGGCTGTTAACCAGCAGGGCAGCCCCTGGGACATGCCTGCGCCTGACGCGGAAGCCGGATGGTGCCACCGTGCAGGCATGCTCCCAAGCACGTGGGTGAGCACTCAGCGTGGTGGGTTCCCTGGCTGCTTCCTCTCAGGGGTAGCGGTGATGTATCCACGTGGCCTGTCCGCGGGCAGAAGACTCTCCCCTCCATGGGAGAGGGATCAGAAAAGTGCGGCCGGTGAGCTCTGAGTGCGTCTCCCAGCCAGCATCTCCCCTCATTGGTCTCCAGGTGTCAAGGGAGCTGGTCTGAGCCCAGCACATCCCAGCCTGGGTTCTGGAGACGGGGATTCCAGGAGGACCGTGACCCCAGGAGTGCTGGCGAGCAAGCAGCTGAGAGCCATGGGCAGCGGGCTCTGTCCAAGCAGGACAGGGCACCGCCCGGGCTCACCTGCCATGGGAGACGCTGTGAAGACACGGGGGAGGACAGCTGTGTCAGGACAGGTCAGAGGCCAGAGCAGCATGGCCACCAGGGGCCACCAGGGCCGGATGAGCCGGGAGGACCCTCTGCTAGAGCCTCAGGAAGAACTCAACCCTGTTGACACGTCGATTTCCGAGTTGGCATCCAGAGTGCAATAGAGTATGTTCCCGTTTTAAGCCAGTCTGATCCTGGGTTCCTGGCCCGTGTCTGCCTGGGTTTCCTGCAGCTGCTTGGTCTTGAGACGTCTGTGGTGCTCCTGGTTGGTGGCCGCATCCCTTCTGTCTGCCTCTCTCTCTGTCGCCGGCTCCCTGCCCGCACCACATGGCAGGGGAGGCTCCTGGGGGGTTGACTCTTCCTGACTCCCATGGCCCCGGGGATGGGGAGGGGTGAGCAGGCAACATGGCCCCCGCGGGCTCTGCGGAAGCCTGAGAAGCCATCTCCATGCTTGATTGGCTGGGCATCCGTGAGGTCAGGGGCTTGGCTCCCTCCCTCTTGTGCTGTGACCTCACCTGCCCCCCAACCCAGGTCAGAAAACCTGGGGGCTTATCTGGCCCCAGCCCCCAGCCCAACCTCAGAGGGGACCCCAGCCTCTGGGCCTCAGGGATGACATGCTTCTCTGCCTGAAGCTGCTCACAGGGTGGCACAGAGCTGGGAGCGTCGTAGGTGCTGAAAGACGCCAGTGAACCTGATCTGCCTGCCCGACACCTGCTCGGATGTGACCTCACTTGAGAGGGACGTTGTCAGTGCTGTTTGCCTTGCTGGACCCGTGTCCGCCTGGGACCTGCTTGTCTTCAAGATGATCCACTTGAGTTCAAGTCTGCTAGAAAGGAGTCTTCCAGAAGTGGTTCATGACGCTGGTGGAGTTCTCCTTCTGGCCCACACACACTGGAAGAAGCACAAACCTGCCGGCCAGTCAGGTTCTCACAGAGGCCCCTGAATGCTAAGCATGGGGCCTGTTTCGGGTGAGGGTAGCTTGCTGACACCCAGGAGCCCCCACAGGCAGGTGGGGCCGGGTTTGGGGAGTTGGAGACGGGGATTCCAGGAGGACCGTGACCCCAGGAGTGCTGGCGAGCAAGCAGCTGAGAGCCATGGGCAGCGGGCTCTGTCCAAGCAGGACAGGGCACCGCCCGGGCTCACCTGCCATGGGAGACGCTGTGAAGACACGGGGGAGGACAGCTGTGTCAGGACAGGGCAGAGGCCAGAGCAGCATGGCCACCAGGGGCCACCAGGGCCGGATGAGCCGGGAGGACCCTCTGCTAGAGCCTCAGGAAGAACTCAACCCTGTTGACACGTCGATTTCCGAGTTGGCATCCAGAGTGCAATAGAGTATGTTCCCGTTTTAAGCCAGTCTGATCCTGGGTTCCTGGCCCGTGTCTGCCTGGGTTTCCTGCAGCTGCTTGGTCTTGAGACGTCTGTGGTGCTCCTGGTTGGTGGCCGCATCCCTTCTGTCTGCCTCTCTCTCTGTCGCCGGCTCCCTGCCCGCACCACATGGCAGGGGAGGCTCCTGGGGGGTTGACTCTGTCCTGACTCCCATGGCCCCGGGGATGGGGAGGGGTGAGCAGGCAACATGGCCCCCGCGGGCTCTGCGGAAGCCTGAGAAGCCATCTCCATGCTTGATTGGCTGGGCATCCGTGAGGTCAGGGGCTTGGCTCCCTCCCTCTTGTGCTGTGACCTCACCTGCCCCCCAACCCAGGTCAGAAAACCTGGGGGCTTATCTGGCCCCAGCCCCCAGCCCAACCTCAGAGGGGACCCCAGCCTCTGGGCCTCAGGGATGACATGCTTCTCTGCCTGAAGCTGCTCACAGGGTGGCACAGAGCTGGGAGCGTCGTAGGTGCTGAAAGACGCCAGTGAACCTGATCTGCCTGCCCGACACCTGCTCGGATGTGACCTCACTTGAGAGGGACGTTGTCAGTGCTGTTTGCCTTGCTGGACCCGTGTCCGCCTGGGACCTGCTTGTCTTCAAGATGATCCACTTGAGTTCAAGTCTGCTAGAAAGGAGTCTTCCAGAAGTGGTTCATGACGCTGGTGGAGTTCTCCTTCTGGCCCACACACACTGGAAGAAGCACAAACCTGCCGGCCAGTCAGGTTCTCACAGAGGCCCCTGAATGCTAAGCATGGGGCCTGTTTCGGGTGAGGGTAGCTTGCTGACACCCAGGAGCCCCCACAGGCAGGTGGGGCCGGGTTTGGGGAGGCCCAGTGCAGCTCTGCCTGAACACGGTGGGGGCCACACTGGGAGGGACGAGGGCTGGTTAAATCGAGTGGAAAATCAGTCTTCAGGGCTCCCCGGTGGCCACCGTGTCCCTGGGAAGGCACAGATTACCCGCACAGCCTGGCAACCTCCGTCTGTGTTCCCAAGGTGATTTGATAGCTGGACAGCTGCTCCGGAATCCACACTCTGGGAAGGCAGCCTGGGATCACCGCAGAGCGCTGCAAGGGGCCACCCGGGGTCTTGGGACGGAAGCACATCCCCCCGATGCTGCCTGGTCCTGGGTCAGGCTGAGCTGGCTCCCACCTCCCTGGCTTGCTTTGTGCCGTTGCCGCCCCCGCCCCCCCACAGGCCCTCCCACGGCCACAGAGCAGGCAGGGGGACAGCTGAGGGGGTGAGGGCCCAGGGGCCTGCCCAGCCCACCCCAGGCCCAGGGCCAGGTACCAGCAGTGTCTACGGAGGACATGTGGTGATGGCCCACAGGCATCCTGGGGCTGGGCTGGGTCCTCCATGGCTCCCAAAGCTCTCCAGAGCACTCCCAAGTCAGATCCACACACGTATACACACGTGTGCACACAGTGCTGAGCTCGCCTGCGTACGTGTGTACACACAGTGCCGTGCTCTTGTGCACATATGCATGTGCACACACATAGGGACCCGTGCAGTTAGCAGGTACAACGTGATTCCCTTTGCACCCTCCTCTGCCTGTGAAGCAGGTGCCAGAGTCTTCCTACTCGAATGCCCCGCCTACCCCAGATCCACTGGACGTCCAGACCCCTAATGGCTTCTCCTGAGCTGTTCTGACCTCCAGCGGCTCCAGAAGGAGCTGGTCAAGGGCGGGGAGCACAGGCTGGTGGGGCCCAGGGAAGCAGTCCAGCTCTGCTCAGAGTCCCAGTGGCCAGGAGACCCTCCCTCTGCCTGCATGTGAAAGGTGTTGAGGGGGCCCTACTGTGTGCTGGACTCTGAGGAACTGGGCTGGGAGGTGGGCCCTGGGTCTGAGTGAAGCTCTGTTTCTGAGCAATGTAAGGCCCTAGGCACCTTACCCAGGAGGATGGGGCAGTGAGTGGGATAGGTGAGGCCTGTGGGAATGGGCAGTGGCTGTTTGGAGGGGTCTTCAGGAGAAGGACCCCTTATCATGCTCACTTGATAAGTGGTGGGCCCTGGAGCCCACCCGAGCTGTGCTTCCTGGAGTTCCTCCAGGCCTGGTAGTTCTCGAGCAGCTATTTCCAGCTCCTGGGAGGTGGGGGCCGAGGTCCAGATGCCCCGCCCAGTAGCAATCTGAAGACTGTGGGTGTCTACTCGCCTCATGGCTGCTCCCTGAGTCTGTCCACACGAGGGGATGGTTGAGCTGTCCCTGGGGGTGGGGATTCAGGGGTGGACCTCTGAGCTGGTGGCCCCTGTGAGCCTCAGTCTCCCTGTCTGAGCAGGGGGCTGGTCTGGAGCACAGTGCACGCTTCCCAAGCTTAGAGTTTGGGGCAACTTGACTCCACCAGTCCTAGCGACAGGCAAGTTGCCTGCTGGTGGCTGCTGCCCCGGGGTGCTGCTCAGGTCCAAGTGTGTTGGGTCTGGGCCCACCCTTTGCGGCTGCATCTGCTCGGAGCAGCTGGGCTGGCTGGCTCTTGGGCCAGGGTTGGTGGAGGACAGGCCTCCAGGGCCCGGGGTGGTACAGGAGGGCACATAGCCCTGTCGGGATCCCATGGGCCCCCATGAACTCCAGGGCCCCCAGAGCGGCCCCAGGCCCTAGCCACGACAGGTACGTTCAGAGCCACTGTCACCAGCAAGGTGAGCTGTCCTTACCGATATGGCGCTCACGGGGCCTGGCCTTCCATGGCGTCAGGGGTGTGGCTGTCCTGCAGAACCGCCCGTGGCACTAGGCCGGCGCTCAGGACGCTGTGTGCCTGGTTTGCTGGATCTGCATGGTAGCTCAGGGCTCTGGGCCTGGTTGTGGGATCCTGGGGCCTCGGTGGGCAGGGGTGCACTGGTTAACAAACCACCACATTCAGCGCCTTAGGACGGCAGCTCATTCTCTCCCAGGCTGGCAGTCATAAGCCCCACCTGGGCCTCGGGGCTGAGATCGGAGTGTCTACAGACCGGGCTCCTCAGAGGCTCAGGGCAGAACACGCGCTCTGCCTTCTCCAGCGTCTGCAGACACTCCGTCCCTGGCTCGTGGCCCCTCCTCCATGTTCACAGCTAGAAATGGCCCATTGTGTCCTTCTCACGGCATTGCGTCTCCCTGGCCCCCTCTTCTACATCTGAAGACCCCCGAGATGACACTGAGCCCACCCAGATGCTCTCTGGTCCCAGTGCGGCCCATGGGGACTTGGCACCCCTAGGAATAATGGCCCAACCACCCCCTGCTCCCTGTGCCAAGCCCAGGAGAGCTGCACTCACACCCAGAGTCTGCACCCAGGCCGGCAGTGGTGTTGGATGAACGCCACTCCCCAGATGCAAGTCGTGTTGATGGTGGGGTTCTGGCAGGAGTGTTAAGGGCTGAACTGTGTCCCTGAATCCCTGTGCTGAAGCATTGACCCCCAGGACCTCCAGGTGGGCCTCATTTGGAAACACAGCCATTGCATTAATAGTGAAGCTAAGTGGTGGTCATGCCTGAGTCGGGTGGACCCTAACCCAGGGGATAGGAATCCTTGGGGAAGGTTGTAGACAACAGTGCACGCGGGGAGACTGGGACTTACAGCCTGGCGCCTGGGACCCACCAGCAACTGGACAGGCCCCAGGATAGACCCTGCTGTGCCCTGAGGAGCCTCCTGCCTTCCCGTCCACCCCAGGGGCCCCTTCAGAGCTTGGTCATCAGAAGTCAGGCCCGACCACTCATCTAAACTCCAGACGGGGTTGCTGCAGGGCTGGGCGTTCCCTCCTGCCGCGGTTGTGTAGAGGGAAGCGGGGTGCAGGCAGCAACGTCGCTCCCTTTGGCAAAGGGCCTTGGGGTTTGCGGGGCCCTGGCCCCTGAGCCAAGCGCTGCTGGAGACCTGAGGTCAGCTCGTCGTTTGCAAGACCACAAAGCTGGGCGTTTGTAGATGGGGCAGAACCCCGTGCGGAGGGCCCCAGGAAAGAGAGCGGGCGAAGCGGAGACTGTGGGGACCCCAGCCTCCCCCTCTGGGGGGCCCCAGCCAGGGCTTCTGGGGAGGCCTCTGAGGGGCCGCTGGCCGTGGGAACTGTGGCCTCCTGGCGCCCGCTCCCCCCTCGGCCAGGGAAAAGTGGTGAAGAGGAAGACACCACTGAGACCACAAGCCCAGACACCCCCAGGGCCCGGGGCCTTGGAGAGACAGCCACGTCTGGAGGGCTGCTCAGATCCATGGGTTGCTCTGCCTCTGTGTGCACGTCCGAGGGGCCTGGCCGACGACCTCAGGAGCCAAGGTCTCCCCACCCAGGGACCAAGACGCTCCCAAACACCCTTGGGAGCAGTCCTTTCGTAAAAGCCTCAAGGCTTCAAGCATTCTTTAGGCTTTAGTCACGTTGGTGACCGGAGCAGCCTCTCTGGCCAGCAGCCATCTGAATGAGCCCTGGAGGTGCTCCCACCGCTGCCCTCTGTGTAAAGGACACCGGGCTGGTCCCGGTGGGTCACCCTGTGGGGGGTGGACCCCCCTCCCCTCCTTCAAGAACAGGATACAGAACCCCCTTCGGAAAGGCCCCATGTGGCACCTTTTGCTGGTGGTGACCGTGCACACCTCCAAGGACACAAGCGGGCAGGTGGGACGGCTGCAGGCTGTGTGGAATGCCTGCCTGGGCTCTGCTGTTGGCCAGCTCGTGACCTTGGATGTGCCTTGGGATTCTCAGCTGTGAAGCCAGCCTCCTGCCCACTCTGCTGGGGTCAAACTTGACCGTCACAAGAGAAGTGCCCAGAAGCAAAGGGTATCATCATGAGTGTGTTTCCATCTTTGCCCTGCCCACCAGGAAGCTCCAAGCAGAGGGTGTGACCCAGCTCAACCTGCCTTGGGGGCTCTGGGCACTCCCTGAACGTGCTGGTTTCTATAATTCCTCTTCCTCTCTCCACTCATTATTCATTTCTTATTAATCCCTTTTATTAATATACTTCACCTGTGGGCTTCTAGGTGGTACAGTGGTCAAGAACTCACCTGCCAATGCAGAAGACATAAGAGATGTGGGTTCAATTCCCGGACTGGGAAGATTTCCTTGGAGGAGGGCGTGACAACCCACTCTAGCCTGGAGTATCCCATGGAGAGAGAAGCCTGGTCGGCTACAGCCCATGGAGTTGCAAAGAGTCAGACACGACTGCAGTGATGCAGCACGCACACATACTTCATAAGATTTGCCAGTTTAAAGGGTAAGACTCAGTGGTTCTTGATACTCGTGACAGATACTAGAGTCAGGCAAGTGGTATCACAGCCAGTTTTGAAACGACTCATTATTCGCTGAAGGAGAGCCCCCACCCCTCAGCCAGCACTCCCTCAGCCCCTCTCCCTAGACAACCACTAGTCCATGTTCTGTCTTGGTGGATTTGCCTGTTCTGCACATTTCATGGAGGGACAACCACACAGTATGTATCTTTCTGCGTCGGCTTCTGTCACTGAGTGGGATGTTTCTGAGGATCACCCGTGTGTAGTGTGTATCAGTGCTTCCTTCTATGGCTGAATCAGACTCACTGTGTGGATGGACCACTTTAGGGTCATCCACTCCTCCGTTGGACGTTTGGTTTGTTTTATCACTTTTGGGCTGGTGTGAATCACGCTATGAACACGTGTGCAGAAGTGCTTATGTGGACATGTTTCCCATTATATCAGGTGTCCACCTGGAATCGTGGGTCTCATGGCAGCTCTGCGTCTGTCCTCTGGAGGAGGCACTGTAACTGTCTTCCCTGGGGCCATGCCGTTCCCATCCCCACCAGCAGCCACGACCACATCCTCCCCAACACGCGTCATTTTCTGGGGTTGGTTTGTTTTGTTTCTTGATCCTGGCCTTCCTAGTGCGTGCGAGGTGGCATCTTATTGTGGTTTTAATTTGCATTTCCTGAGTGAGTGAGGATGTTGAGAATCTTTTTGTTTGCTCACTGGCCACTTGTGTATCTCCTTTGGAGAAATGTCTGTTCAAATCCTTTACCCATTTTTTAACGTTGGCGGTTTGTCTTCCTATTGTTGCGTTGTTTCTCTGTGTATTCTAGACCCCTTTACCACTCCTTTATCAGAAACCTGATTTGCAAACGTCTCCTGAGCTGCAGGTTGCCTTCTCCTTCTCCTGGTGGTGACTTGGCAGCAGAAATTGTTTGTTTGTTTTTTAGCTATTTATTTTTTGGTTGTGCTGGGTCTGCAATGCTACACACTCAGACTTTCTCTAGGTGTAGTGAGTGAGGCCCGCTCTTGATTGATGTGCACAGGCTTCTCATTGCGGTGGCTTCTCTTGTTGCGGAGCTCAGGGTTTCCGTAGCTGCAGTGCGCAGGCTCAGCAGTTGTGGTGCATGGATTTACCTGCTCCGTGGCACGTGGAGCCCTCCTGGACCAGGGGTTGAACCCATGCCCCCTGCATTGGCAAGTGGATTCTTAGGCCGCCAGGGATCTCTCAGCATGCTAGTTTTTAGTTTGCCAAGTCATTTATCTATTTTTTTTTCTTTTGTCATCTATGCTTTTGGTATCTTTATTCATTTTTTTAATCTGACTGTAATGGACACATTTTGTAAGGTGAATCCTTCCCTGAGGGTAGTGGGAGCGCGGGCTCGATGTTGGCACACGTGGCTGTCCGCGGAGCTGAAGGAAGGCTTCCTGGAGGGAGAGGCTGGTCCTTCTCGCTGCAGCATTGGGACCTGGCCCCTTCAACTTGGTGGGGCTCCCTGGGGCAGAAGTGGGGCCCCAAAGTGTCCTCCAGGTGTGGGGCTGTCTTCCTCTGCCGCATCTGCCTGCCCTCCAAGCCCCTCATTTCTGAGCCTACCCCCGGAACAGCGAGTGGAGACAGAGGGCTGGAAGCACACAGGGTAATTAATTTTGACTTACAGAAGCTGTATTAAATTGGATAGAAACTGGTGAAAATAGGATTAGGAGAGGAGCTGAGCCAAGAGCAAACAGAAGGAAAAGTCCCCCGGCCAGGCAGCCCAGCCGTGTCCTCGGACGCGGAGGCGAGAGAAGGCCTGGACATTTCTGGGCGATCGCGTCATGTCCGAGGCTCGGCCTCCCCTCGCCGCCCCTCTGGAGGCGGCCAGCCCCAGCCGGGAGCTGGGAAGGCGGCCGCTTCCCTCCCTGCGACGGCTTATCTGCGCTGAGCTCACTGAGTCTGAGGATTAATTTGGAAACAATTAAAATTCTGTGCAAAACAAGCCGCGGGCTGGGCTACCCGGGGGCTGGCACGCACAGGACCCTTTCACTACCAATGCAGAAATCTAATTAGTGCGGGATTAAGGCGGCCACAAACCAGCAAGCAGGGGACCCCACTCTCAGAAGGCAGCTGAGCCCCAGCGCGCCGCACCGTGGGCCGGCGGCAGACAGGGCAACGGCCGGCCGGGCTGGCGTCTCAGCCCCCGGCATGCCGACCGCTGGGCCCACGGGGTCCCCACTTCCCAGCCCGCCAGCTGAGGCCGTCTCCACCCACATGGATGGATGGCAAAGCCATCTGAGTCCAAGCAGAAGGTGCAGGAAGGGCTGGAGTCCACCTGGACAGCCTTCTCTCTAACGGCATCTTCAGGAATTGTGGGGACCCTGCCACTCTTGGTGGGGCCCCTGAGATTCTCACGGTTGTCTCACTGTGGTCTGGAGGAACCAGGGTTTGGCTGAGACAGTGGAGCCCAGTGGCCCATCCCCAAGGGTGTGTGAGCTCGGTAATCAGGTCACCTGGAGTCCAGGTGTGCGAGGGTGGGGCCAGTGCACCTGCAGACATGGCCTGAGGGATGCCAGCAGCTGTCCTTGACCAGCCCTTGGAGCAGCCTCCGGGGGTGTGCACGATTCCCCGAGCCCTGGAAGTCTGTGGGGGCAGCAGCCCTCCCCGGGGGTGTGGCCACCACCTGCCCTGCCCTGCATATGGACAGGTCTGGGTCCAGGGTGTGTGAGAGCCCCAGGCAGCCTCGTGGCCAGCCTGCGAGGGCATCCCACCCTGGGTTAGAGACCCTCTGAACGTACAGACTCACCTCCCAGGGCAGTGCTGTGACAGTTTCTTTGTTCCCCAGGCTCCTCACTGGGTCAGGGGCAACACACCACCTCCCCTCCGCCAGGGCCCCCGGCCTGACCAGAAAAACAGCCTCTGCACGGGGACTCCCAGGGTGGATGCCGGATGTTGGTCTGAGGGTCTCGGCAGCTCCTCTCCACCCTGTGCTCAGAGCAGGGCATGCACATATGTGTGGAGTGTGTGTGCTGCCATGTGGTGGACCAGCAGCTGGGGGGTGGTCTGTGTGCAGACATCTCCCGTCACCTCAAGTCTGAGAGCACCGTCTCTGGGGGCCCTTCCAGGTGCAGGGGTGGAGGCTAGGGGGTGAGCCGTGGGGGACTCGGGGCAGTCCTAGTCTGCATTCTGGCCTCACCCCTAGGGCCCCATGAGGTGGCGGGGCTAATACTCAGGGTGGCTGGGCCCCAGGGCCTGGTGGCAAGGGTGGGGCAGAGTGGGGGTGGGGGGCGTAGGTCAGACCCCGAGGGCGGTGCAAAGACTCCAGTTTTGGGGGCAGGAACCTGACCAATGAGTTCAGACTGAGCTGAAGAACCACGGAGAGATCTGAGCCCCCTGATCAGACTTGGAGGGCTGGACGGGGTACACACAATGCCCGCTGCCCATCCCCCGAGGCAGCCTTGGCCACCAGAACCCCTTGCGCACCAGGGGGTTCGGAGGAGGGCTGCAGGGGAGAGAAGGGCCTCGATCCTTCCTAAGGAGACCCAGGAGGTCAGGGTGAGAGGGCATCCTTGGGCCCCGCCTTGAGCTCTGCGTGTGCTAATGAGTTTGAACTCTGGCCCCGGCTCCAGCCCGCTGGCGGGGTCGTTCCAGAAGGGGCTGGGTTATCAGCCCACCCGCAGGCTCCACGTGAGCAGCTACTGGCCTCTCTGGGGCTTGGAGCCAGGGTACATCAGGAACTGATAAATTAATTGGCCGCAGCCCCTCCCCAGCAGGCAGGCCTGGCGCCAGGGGGGCGGAGGACAGATCTAGCAGACACTGCCCCCAAGTTGGGAGAGGGACCAGTTAGCTAACTGGACTCCAGGGTTTGCAGCCAGGCTGACACAGGTTCAGAGACGTGGAAACCTTGATCCTTGACCCGTGTCCCCTCCACTCAGAATGAGTCGGCTCTGCCATCGAGACCCCCGGGTTTCACTTTGAGCTGTGGTGTTGGGGGTTCCCTGAACTTCCAGCAGTGAATTCTGTGCCCAGGGGCCTGTCAGGGGCGCGGTGAGGAAGGCTGTCCCTCACCCCGCCGTGACCCTCACCCCGCCGTGACCCTCACCAGGCTCCCAGGTGACATGAACACACTTCTGCTTCTGGGCAAACCCCAGCAGAGAGAGGGAAGCGGAGTTTTCCTGGCTGGAATGCAAGGTGCGCAGGGTGTTCTGGTGGCCAAGGCCGCCTCGGGGGATGGGCAGTGGGCGTTGTGTTGCACCCCAGCCCTCCAGGTCTGGTCAGGGGGCTCAGATCCCTCCGTGGTTCTTCAGCTCAGCCTGAGCTCGTTGGTCAGGTTCCTGCCCCCAGAACTGGAGTCTTTGCACCTCCCTCAGGGTCTGACCTATGACCCCCACCTCCCCCCGCCCCACCCTTGCTCCAGCCTGGGCTCAGCTCTGCCTGGATGGGCCTACCCTGGAAGATGTCCTTTGCCCCTCCTGCCCAGGCGCAGTGTGGTGGGCTCCCTGACTGCCCAGCACCCGGCTCCTAGCAGCAAGACGCTGGGAGCGGGGTCCAGGGGATGCAGCCAGCGGGCCCAGGTAAAGGTGAGTCTGTGGGGGGCTCTCCTTTCCCTCCCTGGGGGCCAGCCATGCCTCCCCTGACCCAGCCCCAGAGGGCTGCATGAGGAGCTATTTCACTTCCTGATCTGCCTGGAAAACACCCTGGAGTCCAGTTGGCAAGCGGCTGGGGCACCTCTATAGGATGTTCCTTCTGCTTCTAACAAGAGCAACGGGGCCCAGAGGCCCCACCCTGCTGGACGTGCGGTGGAATTCCATGGGGTGACTCACGGGTGCCCAGCTCCCAGTTCTGTGGGGCTGGGAGTGGGGACGCAGAGCTGGTGGGCAGGCAGCCCCTCCTCGTGCGTGAGGGCCCTCTGTCAGGACATCCCGGGCCAGGGGCCCAGGCTTCTGCTTCCTGGAGGGAGCATGGTGCAGCTGGGAGCCCGGAGGCCCACCCCAGGGCATCTGGGTTGTGCAGGGGCCTCAGATAAGACCCTCCTTGTCCCTCAACCCTGAGACGCTGGCTGGGGCCAGAGGCCACTGATCCTGTACGCTGCCTGGCCAAGTCAGGGACTAGTTGCAGACATCAGGCCTCCTCAAAGAGCTGCGGAGCTGCCCTGAGGGGTGGCTTAGGCTAACGCCAGGGGAGGCCAGCCTGCTGGGCACTGCAGGGTCCTCGCCAGGCCATGGTTTCCTCCCTGTGGGACGTGCCCCGCCCCACAGCACGGGCTGTCCATCCACCAAGTGGGGAGCTGACGAGGGGCTGCTGGGGACCTGCCTCCCAGGTGGTCCCCAGGGCCTCAGGTCTCTCAGAGCCTCAGTCATCAGATGTCAAGTGGCCACACCGACCCCTGGCCTTGCTGAGGGCAGGACAAGACCCCACTTGTGAGGAGTGGTCACAATGAGTATTAATCAGGAGGCAGAGGAGACGGGGTCAGTGCGGCCCCACCAAGCGGGGGTGACCCTGACCTGACCCTGAGCCTCAGTTTCCCTCTCTGTAAAAGGAGTGCCAGCACCCAGCCCCCGGGGCGGCATGGGATCCAGACTCAGTGGAGACCGGAGTGCTGGGATGGTGGGGGGCCGGGGGCAAAGGGTCTGTGTGCCCACCCCCGGGTCTCAGCCAGATGCGGACGCTCCAGTGGCCTTGGCTGCAGGCAGGGTGTGTGGGTGGACATGCTGGCGTCCAGCAGGTAAAGGGACCCTGTGGGCCAGGGCTCACTTGGGATCAGCTCACTAACCGGGATGCCAGGCACCCCTGAGAAGCCACCGCCCCTGGGGCATTGAGGCTGATGTCCCCACGGACACGGCTGAGGCCCAGGGGGTGCCCTCAGAGGAGAGGTGCGGGCAATGTCTGTGTCTCTCAGGAGCGGGGCGGTGGCCTCTGGTCCAGGCGCGCCGTCCCGTGCCCCAGCCCCTCTCGAGCAGCGTGGCAGTGTGGTCAGGACCCCTCACCTGAAAGGACACGACAGGCTTCCCGCCCACCTGCCCCCAGAGACGCAAGCTGCTACATTAGAAGACCAAAGGCAAGGAGCCAGTCGGAAAACCTCTTTGCGGACAGTCTCCTTCCTGAAACATCAGTGCTGTTGGCTTCGCCTCATCTTGGTGCAGTCTAAGGCACAGCATGGTCAGCCGTTGGACAGTCAGGACTTGAAGGGGCCCCTCGGTTGCTGCCCCACGATGTGACCTGTCCACATCAAGATGAACTGTCCGTATGACATGCTCACCAGGTTTGCAAGACCGAGAGCAAGAATGTAACGTGGCAGCCCACGTGATGGGACATTACAACAGCCAGAAGAGGGAGTGAGGCTCTTACACAGGCTACCCCATGGTGAACCTCAAAGATGCGATGCTTAGTGAGAGAAGCTGGCTGCGGAAGACTGCGGCTCACGAACGGGAAGCATCGACAACAGGCGTGTCCATGGGGGGAGAGCGTGGCTCAGTGGTGCCAGGGCTGGAGGGGAGTGGATTCTGGGGAAGGCTGCTCCTTGTGGGGATGAAAATGTTCCAGAGCTGACTGTGGAGGGACCTCCCTGGTGGTCCAGTGACTGAGACTCTGCAGAGCGCAGGGCAGGGCATCTGGGTACCATCCCTGGTGAGTAAGGTCCTGTGGGTCACAACTAAGATCTGGCACAACCAACCAAACAAAGTATTTAAAAAGTAAAAAATAAATAAAATTGAGATGGCTCCATTGCTCTGAATATATTAAAAGCCATCGAAGTGCAGACTTTCAGTGGGTGAACCGTATGGTATGTGAGTTTTATCTCAGTAAAACTGGTTTGAACATCTGTGGGACCTCCCTGGGGGCTCAGTGGTCAAGACCCTGCCTTCCATTGCAGGGGGTGAACGTTCAATCCCTGGTCGGAGAACTAAGATCTCACATGCCTCCTGGCCAAGGGAACAAAACATAAAACAGAAGCAATGTTCAAATAAAGACTTTGAAGGTGGTGCGCATCAAAAAATCTTTAGAAAAATAAATGAGGAAAATGTAAGCCATCTCATTAGTAGTTTTAGCATTAATTATACACGGCAGTGATGGTATTTTGGATGCACCTGGTGATGCCATCTCAGTGAGGACAGAGGACGTTTTGAGACAGGCAGCGGTGATGATGGCGCCACAGTGAGAACGTGCCTGAGCTGAGCATCCAGAAATGGGTCTGCTCCCAGCCTGCAGCAGCTCCTGACACTCAGCAGTGTTTGGGCTTTAGGACCGGGGGCTGCCTGCCCTGTACCGTGTGGCCTGGGCTCTGTAAGCTGCTCCGTGTTTGTCAGAGGCAGCTTCCTGACTCGGGGGCTCTGCTCACATCCTGGGACGCTGCACAGGCCCCTCAAAATCCACCCAGAACCTCAGAGAGTGACTTTACTCGGGAAATAAGGCCTTTGCAGTTGAAGCAGGTTATGCTAAGGTCAGACTGGCATGGTCGGGGGAGGGTGGCTGATGTCCTTGCGAAAAAAGGGAGAGCCGAAAGACACTGGGGAGAGGGTGGCCGTGTGACCACAAGGCAGAGGCTGGAGGAAAGTGGCCACAAGCCTGGGGACGCTGGCCACTGAGAGGCTGGATGAGACTGGAAGGGCTGTCCCTGGAGTCTTGGGTGAGCCCGGCCCTGCGACACCTCGATTTTGGACATCGGGCTGCAGACTTCGAGAGATTAGTGTTGTTGTTTCAGGCCATGCGGCCTTACAGTCCTTTGCTCCAGTGGCCCCAGGACTGAGTGGCTGACCCGCCCACCCCCTGCTGGCCGGGCTCCCAGACCAGCCCAGATCTGGGCCACTGGGTGTGAGTGAGGCTGCGCTCCACAGGCACCGTGAGCCTGTGAGTCTGTGCCACAGGGCGAGGGTGGGGCCGGGGTGGGCGGTGGCGCCCCGTGGCGGGGCCAGGGGAGGCCACTCTCCTTGTGGGGCACCCGCCGGCCCCGACAGCCCCTCCCCTGGCGGGCTGTGCCTCTCGGTTTAAACTGCTGCCTGGTCGGGTTCCCGCTGCTCCCTGGCGGCCCCCCTGGCTTGGCAGTGAGGTGTCCTGGTCTCTTTTTCCAGCGGGTGTGGGCCGAGCGGAAAATGACCTCAGAGGGTGGGGAGGCCAGGGAGGCCTGTAGAGCTCCGCGGGCACCCGGGGGGCTGGGCTGGGTCCTCTGCTGGGAGCCCTGCCACAGGCACCGTGCCCCGAGCCCTGGACTCCAGGGTAAGCCCGGACCCGCGTGCTCGCAGCCCTTGAGAAGACCCCTTGCCGCTCAGCCTGGCCCGTGTCAACCTGCACCAGGGCCTCTCTGGGAGGAGGGGGTTGGGGGCCTGTCGAGGGGTACTTCCATGACCTAGACCCCTGAGGACGCAGCAGGACTCGGGTGTGAGCACGTGCCTGTGTCCTTGGCCTCAGGAAGCCTCAGGTGGAGGTGGGGCGGTCGCAACCTGTGGCCCTGGGCCACGGGGGGAGTATGAGGCTTCCCGGCAGGATGGCCCTTCACTCAGGGTCCTGCCGAGAAAGAAAACCCCTCCCAAGGCGCTTTCATCAGGGGAAGCTGAGTTCGCCTCGATGGGGGACGGGGGCATGGAGCCGGGTGATGTGTGCAGGGATGGGCAGCAG
>SJYC01074508.1:0-15412 GCA_006408675.1 Madoqua kirkii
GGGTAGTGTGGGGCCGGCGAGCTGCTGCCTGGGGCTCCGGGTTTGGGGAGACACCTAGGACAGGTGCTGGGTGCATCCGGTGAACTGAGTGCCCAGCCTCCGTGGCTGGGGCCAGGCAGGGGATGAGCAGCCGCCCTGGGTGGAGGGAGGAGGTATTCTGGTGGAGGCTGGCGATCCTTGGTTCTCCTCGGCAAGCGGCCGCGTCTTCCCCTGGGTGTCTCTTCCATCTCTTCTGAAGACTTGGCGCTCGATTTGGGGCTGGCCAGGGCAATCCAGAATGACCTTATCCAGGGAGCCTTAGCTTCATTGCATCTGCAAAGACCCCTTTCCCAAACATGGTGCCATCACAGGTTCTGGTGAACACAAATTTGGGGGCACCATTCAGCAATCCCTGGCCAGGCACACGGAGGGATTCGGACGTGACGAGGACTGGAATTCACCCAGGGCCTTCCTGTCCTGGGTGCCTGTCACCTGCGGGGACAGAAGTTGCTGCTTGACCTCTGAAAGAGAGAGCCCAGGAAGCTGTGGGGCCACATGGGATTCGCTCACCTGTAGGACCCCCTCACCGAGTTCAGAGGCAGGTTAGGATGACTCAGGACTTAGGCGAGGCTTCTGTCACCATGAACCCCTGAGAAAGGAGCTGAAGGCTCTGCACCACCACCCGCACCCCCCGCCCGACTCCAGCCAGACCACTGCCTCCCAGGCCCTGTTAATTTGGTTCATTTGTCCATCCGTCCATTCACCCAAACATCCATCTGTCCCCCATTCACCCGGCCACCAATCCATCCATCTGGCCGTCTGTCCATCAGTCCATCCGATCGTCTCTCAGTGTTTGTCTGTCTGTCCCTCTCTCAGCCTGTCCCTCAGTGTCTGACCTTGGGTGACTGATGAGTGGGCGGGGAGAGGAGCCCCAGACAGACCACACGGTTCACCCTCCCCTCCAGGGCCTCAGCCCTCCCCGCCGCCAGGCAGGCGGCCCAGCCTGCAGCTGTGGGCTCTGAGTGGGAGTCTGGACCTACTTGCTTTGTCGCTGCAGTTGAAAGTGTTTCCAGTTCACAGCAGCGTAATTACTCATCCTCCTTTGGACGGGGTAGGGGGTGGCCTCAGAGTGGGAAGATGTGTGTGCTGGTCCAAGCTAATTCAGACCAGGGAGAGGACAGAAAGGCTGGATGAGGGAGGTTTGGGCAGAAGTTCGAGGGCGCAAGGAGGTGGCTGTGAAAGTGCAGGGGCGCCAGGTAGGAGAGACTCCTGCAAGCTCCCAGCATCCATCGGTCCAGGCTCTTCGGGGGCCTGAAGGCACAGTGCCAGCCTGGGGGGCGCGGGTTGGCTGAGGAGGGGGAGCTGCTGGCCAGGGCCCTGGGAACCCAGCAAGAGGGTGCTGAGCCCAGGGTGGGGCTGGCTTCATGGCACAGACACATCACCAGGGCCTCTGGCCCCAAGTGGATGCTCCCTGGGGTGTAGTGACCTCTGACTCCGACCAGACACCCTCTCTGCAAGTTCCTGAAACCAGCATGGATGAGCCAAGGCTGCTAGTCTTGGAAGTGATCCTCGGGCTGCCCAGGGAGCCAGTCTGGAGCCTTGAGGGGAGAGTTGGCCACAGGCAGCTGCAAGGAGTCCAGCACCTTGGCTTTAGATGAGACCCTGGTATTGGGAGGGATTGTCAGCAGGGGACGACGTTTGCCACCCACACGGCCACTTCATGCTCCCAGACTCCCTGGGAGGTGCCGGGGCGGTGGGGCACCGAGGCTCTGGGCCATGCAAGTGGGGAGTGGCAGGGCCAACGTTCTTGGCTGCCTCTGTGGACAGAGGCCAGTGAGAGGCAGGGGTGGGTGGGCCCATCCAGAGCCCCATCCTGGGGGCCCCTCAAACCAGCCGGCAGCCCCAGGAGCACGGTGAGCAGGCCAGAGGCCTCTTCTGTGGTCCTGCCGGGCCCGCGTGTGCTCGGATTGTAGCCTGAAGTCCCCGCCCCCCGGCATGGGCCTTGGTGGACAACGGAGCCCTGTGTGGACTGGATGAATGGGCATGGGGGTGGGGAGGGGCTGGCACAAGGGGCCTGCCAGCCGCCGTTAACCCCTTAGGGCTGGGCAGGGAGCGGGAGAGGAAGCAGCTTCCCTCATTCCCTTTGCTTTTCACTCTCAGGAGAGTGCCTGCATTCATTAAGCACCCACTGTATGCCTGCATGCTCAGGAATGGTCCCCTAGCCTTGCTCTCTGCCCTGCACCAGGGACCCACAGGGGGCACTTCCAGCCCCACAGGGGTGCTTCCCTCTGCTTCTGCCACAGCTGGCCAGCCCAGGAGCCCTCTGGACACTGGACAGGCCGCAGGAATTGGCACATAAACACCCCGGCTTCCAACCCCACAGATGCGCTGGAGCCCCTCACTGGGTGCTGTTCCTGCCTTGTCCCCTCCCCCCTGCAAACAAGCTCCAGGAGTTGAGGTCTTATCTGGGGTTCCCCTCTGGAACTCCTGCCCAGTGGCCCAGAGGGCCGAGCTGGGATCCCACTGCTCCCCATGTGCTGCTTCATGTGGGATCTCAGAGAAGGAGGGGAAGGGAAGCTTTACCTTGTTCCCCACCTGCCCGTGGGCCCCCAACTTCAGGGAGGGGTGTGAGAGATCACCCCTCCATGCCCTGAGGCTCATCAGGCTGTCCCTCTCACCCTGGGGGAACCTCGAATGTGAGGGAGACGGTCCCGGCCGGGAAGGGGGCTGTGTGTCCAGCAGCTGCCAGGAGGGGACCCTGGAGCCGAGTCCCAGGGAAGTTGCCCCACGGCTGTAACTCAGGTTGCCGTGTGCAGCACTCCGCCCCGAGCGTGTAATCACCCCATTTCCGACGGCCAGTCATCGCTGCTCACTTGTAATTAGCAGGACTTGCTCCCCTTGCCACCAACCTCAAGCTCCAGCCAGCAACTTCCGAAGGAAGCTGCGACGTCTGTGGTGACCACGGGCTTCCTGCAGGAGAGCCAGAGTCCTGGAGGCGCCAAAATGAGGAGGGAGCGGAAGGGGAGCCGCCTGCAGGTAGAGGTCTTTCTTGGCTGCCTCTGTGGACAGAGGCCAGTGAGAGGCAGGGGTGGGTGGGCCCATCCAGAGCCCCATCCTGGGGGCCCCTCAAACCAGCCGGCAGCCCCAGGAGCACGGTGAGCAGGCCAGAGGCCTCTTCTGTGGTCCTGCCGGGCCCGCGTGTGCTCGGATTGTAGCCTGAAGTCCCCGCCCCCCGGCATGGGCCTTGGTGGACAACGGAGCCCTGTGTGGACTGGATGAATGGGCATGGGGGTGGGGAGGGGCTGGCACAAGGGGCCTGCCAGCCTGCCGTTAACCCCTTAGGGCTGGGCAGGGAGCGGGAGAGGAAGCAGCTTCCCTCATTCCCTTTGCTTTTCACTCTCAGGAGAGTGCCTGCATTCATTAAGCACCCACTGTATGCCTGCATGCTCAGGAATGGTCCCCTAGCCTTGCTCTCTGCCCTGCACCAGGGACCCACAGGGGGCACTTCCAGCCCCACAGGGGTGCTTCCCTCTGCTTCTGCCACAGCTGGCCAGCCCAGGAGCCCTCTGGACACTGGACAGGCCGCAGGAATTGGCACATAAACACCCCGGCTTCCAACCCCACAGATGCGCTGGAGCCCCTCACTGGGTGCTGTTCCTGCCTTGTCCCCTCCCCCCTGCAAACAAGCTCCAGGAGTTGAGGTCTTATCTGGGGTTCCCCTCTGGAACTCCTGCCCAGTGGCCCAGAGGGCCGAGCTGGGATCCCACTGCTCCCCATGTGCTGCTTCATGTGGGATCTCAGAGAAGGAGGGGAAGGGAAGCTTTACCTTGTTCCCCACCTGCCCGTGGGCCCCCAACTTCAGGGAGGGGTGTGAGAGATCACCCCTCCATGCCCTGAGGCTCATCAGGCTGTCCCTCTCACCCTGGGGGAACCTCGAATGTGAGGGAGACGGTCCCGGCCGGGAAGGGGGCTGTGTGTCCAGCAGCTGCCAGGAGGGGACCCTGGAGCCGAGTCCCAGGGAAGTTGCCCCACGGCTGTAACTCAGGTTGCCGTGTGCAGCACTCCGCCCCGAGCGTGTAATCACCCCATTTCCGACGGCCAGTCATCGCTGCTCACTTGTAATTAGCAGGACTTGCTCCCCTTGCCACCAACCTCAAGCTCCAGCCAGCAACTTCCGAAGGAAGCTGCGACGTCTGTGGTGACCACGGGCTTCCTGCAGGAGAGCCAGAGTCCTGGAGGCGCCAAAATGAGGAGGGAGCGGAAGGGGAGCCGCCTGCAGGTAGAGGTCTGAGGGAGCGCTAACAGCCGGATGCGCCTGCAGATGCCCTCGTCCCTGGGAGGTTTGTGCTTCCCTGCTTTGGGGATTTGGGACAATTTCGTGCAGCCATTTGTGGTTTTCTCTACAGCCCGTGACTGACGGGGGTACCAAGGCCAGAGGGCCAGAAGCTGGCCGCACCTGGTTGGTGGGGCCCGGAGGGTCCTGGGCAGGCCTGGCCTCCACCCACCACAGGTGGTTTCTGCTGCGAGGCAGGGCTCAGCCCAGGGCGTCCCCATCCCATCCCCCCAGCCAGGTGATCCCCAACATCCCCCTGCACCTCCATGGGGTCCCCTGTCCTCCCTGCGTGGCCATCGGCTGTGGAGGCTCCGGGAGCCACCAGGGCAGCGGCCAGCATGACCTGTCTCGTGACTCACCGCTGTTCTGGGTTTGGGGTCGGGTCGGGGCTCCAGGGAGCGTAGGTGCTCACATGCAGCGGCGCCCGCCCATGCCCGGTGCCCTCTGTGTGCTCAGCTGTCTTTCTGGGGCTGTCATCGTGGGCACAGCGCATGTGAGAGACCAGGGTCCTGACTGAGGCAGACTTCCGTCCCCACCTCCACCGCCCCCTGGGCTTTAGTGCTGCAGGGAAGAGGTGTCGGTCTTAGCCAAGAGCCTGGCTCCTGAACGTGATTTTCTTCTCTTGCTCGTGACCATCAGTCTGCTTTTCTGTGTATAGACTTGGCCCTGGTGCCAGCAGAACCCCCGGAAGAAACGTGCCCCAGTGCCTTCAATAGGGAAGGAAGATGTAGCCGGGTGCCTGGCTTCAGAGGTCACCATGGATGATGAGAACTTTCGCACTGGAGGACTAAAGGCCTCCTGCCTACTCAGGAGGCCGGTGGGCTCTGGGAAGGCTGGTCTGACCCCCTGCATGGCCTTCAGCTTCAAGGTTGGGCCTCGGGCATCTCTGGTCTTGCTCATGTTCTTCATCTTTTGCATGAAACTGTATTATGCAAACAAGACAGGCTCATCACAAATGCCTTTCGAACATGCAGCCACAGCAAAGAGAGCCCCAAGATTTCCACTGTGGCCCCCAAATACACATGTGTGACCCCGGGAAACTCTGGGGTTCGTGTCTTTCCAGATGACTTTCCTATAAATGCAGCTGAAATGTTCATTTTGTTGTTGTTGAGTCGCTCAATCGTGTCCAACTCTTTTCAACCCCATGGACTGCAGCACGCCAGGCTTCCTTGTCCTTTACCATCTTCTGGAGCTTGCTGAAACTCATGTCTGTTGAGTCAGTGATGCCATCCAACCATCACATCCTCTGTCACCCTTTTCTCCTCCTGCCTTCAATCTTTCCCATCAGCTGAGTCTTCCAGTGAGTCAGCTCTTGGCATCAGGTTGCCAAAGTATTGGAGCTTCAGCTTCAGCATCAGTTCTTCCAATGAATATTCAGGGTTGATTTACTTTAGGATAGACTGGTTTGATCTCCTTGCTGTCCAAGGGACTCTCAAGAGTCTTCTCTAGCACCACAGTTCAAAAGTATTAATTCTTTGGTGCTCAGCCTATGTCCAATTCTCGCATCCATCCGTGCCTACTTAGAAAAGCCATAGCTTTGACTAGATGGACCTTGGTAGCCAAAGTGATGTCTCTCCTCTGCTTTTTAATATGCTGTCTAGGTATGTCATAGCTTTTCTTCTAAGGAGCAAGTGTCTTTGAATTTTGAATTCTTCCAGAGCATCGTGGGATCAGGTCTCTGTAACCCCAGTGGGAAGCCAGCCTCCAAAGTGGTCCCAGTGGCTCTCATCCCCTGGTGCTCCCAATCGGTGTGGGCCCCGTGCTGAGTAGGGCTAGCCTGCGTGGCTGGCAGGAAACTATAGTGACAGAGTGTGCCGTCTGTCTCCAAGTCCTAAAAGCCTCTCTTGGGTCACTTGCCTGAGGGATGCTGGCCGCCGGAGGGGTGCTGACCTGCCCACCAGCATTGACCTGCCAGCCCTACAAGTGAGAGCTGGGACCAATGGAATCAGACCCTCCAGGGCCTGTCCAGCCTCCAGAGGATGCCGCCTAGCCGACAGCGTGACCCCATCTGCACAGGGACCCAGAGCCAGACCCTCCAGCTGAGCTGCTCCAGGATTCCCGGACTCGAAGCTGTGTGGACAGGGTGTCTAGTTATTTCAAGCAGGTAAGTTTGGGGGCGACTGTTCACACAGCCTCCCTAGTGTGTTATGCCCCCGCCCCCAGCAAATCCTCACAGATGGGACGGTTTATACAGTGGAACTCTCACTGTCCCAGAGAACATAGAGATCCCGATGGCCGAGACCAGGGTGGAACAGGGCCGATTCCTCCTGCGGCTTCTCTCCTGGGGGTGCAGATGACTGTTCCCCTGCCCCCCACCCCATGTCCCCCCACGTGGTGCCATCTGCCCATGTGTACCCTGATCTCTTCTTTCCACTGGATCAGGGTCCGCCCACATGACCCCATTGTACCTTCACCACCTCTTCAAAGACCTTCTCTCTAAATACAAGCACATCCCAAGGAACTGGGGGTTAGGGCTTCAACACAGGAATTGGGGCATGCCCAGCCCACAGCAGCAGTGGAGAATACACCACACTACCCTTTTTTGCCCTCATTCTGGCCTTTGCCTTAGTGTGGCCTCATTTTGTCCAGTGAATTCTCATCATCAGCTGGCCCATCCTGCAGAAGCATCCCCTCTACAGGCATGCGGGGTGTTAATTTTTGTGCACTGTGGCTGCTATTGGGTGGCAGGGCATGTTGGGCACCCTTGTCCACTTGTGACGTGTTTCAGATGGAACCCTGGGAATATGGGCGCCGTGGCAACAGGGGAGGGCGTCTCTGGGTTTGCCCTCACAAGCCCTGCACTGCGTGGCCCTGCCGAGTGCAGGAGAGAGGCCTTATTCTCACGTCCATCTTTTATCCTTGCTTACTTGGTAACCATTTTCTAGTGAGGTTGAAGGTCATGCCCCCAGTGGTCTGCCCCTCCTTGGCCTCAAGCCCCAGTCTGGCCCTGGGAGACGCACTTAGTAGAATTCCCGCCTCACTTGCTCAGAGAAGTGGAGCAACCTGGCCAGAGTCACACACCTGGTGGCTGCGCTGGGCGGGGACTCCCGTCTAAGCCCAGCTGTAGCCGAGAAAGAGGAGGCTCTGTCTCTGGGCCGAAGGGAAGTGGCTCTCTGGGGCAGATCCTGGCCTGGCCTGGGAGCCCAGCGTGGGACCTCAGGGCGCAGCCGTTCCCACTCCACCAGCTGCGGACATGTCCGGGGTCCCCTGGGGCCCAGAGCTCAGCAACTTCTCTCTGAGACAGTGGGCAGGCTGAGGCTGCCGCCAGGCTGGCCCACTGCGGCCCAACCTGTAATTATTAAGGACGTGGGCTTCCAGCGGGGCCGGGGCCTGGAGAGAGGAGCGTCTGAGAGCACGTCAGCCGCTGCTTGGGGGCCCAAAGGGCGTTTGCACGGCACCCCGTGCTGTGAGGGGCTGGGGGACTGCTCGGGCCAGGGAGCCTAGGGCCGGGGCTCCCCAGCTACCAGCCAGTGACACCAGAGCCTCCTGCCTGAGCTTGAGCAGCCTCCTCAACCAGGGAACGCCTGCCCCACCTTCTTCCGGGGACTCCCTGACCTCTCCTCCCGGGACGCCTGCCCACCATCCCCCCGGAATCGCCATCACGCCCTCCCCCCTTCCCTCTGTCACCCGGGAGCTAATGGCAGGTGAACTCCCTCTTGCCAGGTGGGAGCCCTGACACGCCGTTCGAGCACCCTGGGGCACTGACCCCTACCTCAGACAGGGTCTCGTCGCCTCACACGAGTATCACCCTGAGGCTTCCTGGCCTCTTCGCCGTGTGGCCACAGCCCTGCCACACGGAGCTTCCGGGCACTCGGCATCCATGTGACTGGACGGTCCCTGTGAGCTGGACTCGGGGTGATGGGCTGCCTGGGGGTCCTGTGTGCTCGGAGGGGTCCCGATCCTGTGACTGCCAGGTTTTCCTCCATCTGCCCTCCTGAGCCCTGTGCCCTCTGAAAGCAGTGACGGCCAAGGACCCTCATCCCTTCACACCTCAAGGGCCAACCTCCCAGGACCGCCTGCCCCCACGTCTTCCGAGCTCAGACTCCCGCCTGCTCCCGGCGGCTCCTCAGGCAATGTTGCCACCGTTTGTAACCTTCTCCAGCGCGGGTGGCAGGGCCGCTCCCGAGGTATTGGACGCGTCGTGAAGGACCAGGGTCTGCCCCCTTGGCGTCAGGTGCCGCGGCTGGACTGCAGGGTCAGTGCTCACTGTCTTGGCCGTGTTAAGCGCCACCCTTGGCATTCACGGTGTGTGTGGTGTGAGGTAGGGATCTGAGTGTTCGCGGGTAGACGGTTGTCCCCACACCCGCACCAGTCCCTGGAGAACCCCTGCTCCCCTCGCCGACTCTCAACGAGCTAAGTTTCCATGTGTGAGACCTGTTGCTGAACCCTCTGTTCCAATCCATCAACTCAAATCAACCCGCAAAAATGAATTTTACCAGCCTGGTTATGCGTGACTCTGAAACAGCTGGTTAATTCAGTGAGAAGAATCACGTGCCAGATGTCAACGGATCATGTAACCAAGCGGCTGGGTTGCATTTTCAGTTTAAAGAGGGTGCTGAGGGCCGCTCATGCACAATTCACAGGGCGTCACGCGCTGACCGCCCCCTGAGGGTCAGGGCCGGGCTGGACCGCAGGGTCGTGACAGTGCGTGGAGCTGAGGTGCAGACGGTCTGGAAGGAGATGGGCGACCGGTGGGGCAGACGCACGAGATCAGAGGGCCAGCGCAGGGAGAGGACAGCACGGTGTGGCAGAGTGGCTGGTTAGGAAGGTCTTCTCAGCCTGCGTTGTTGTTTAGTCACCAAGTCATGTCCAATTCTGTGACCCCGTGGACTGCAGCACGCCAGGCTTTCTTGTCCTTCACCACCTCCCAAGACTTCTCTCAAAGAGATGCTGTCTAACCATCTCATCCTCTGCCGCCCTGTCCTTCTCCTTTTGCCTTCAATCTTTGCCAGCGTCAGGGTCTTTTCCAATGAGTCGTCTCTTTGCCTCAGAGTATGCTGTGGACCAAATGTTTATGTTAAATCCTGTCCCCAAGGTCACGCTGTCAGGAGGTAAGGGACGCTAGGAGGTGACTATGCCATGAACCTCACAAATGGGACTACTGCCCTCTAAAAGAGACCCCCAGGGCCCCTTGCCCTTCCATGAGGAGGACACAGCAAGAGACTGGCCATCTCTGAATCAGATTTAGGTCCTCCCTGGATGCAGACACTTGCCAGCACCTTGACCTGGGACTTCCAGCCTCCAGGACTGTGAGAAATCGAGGTTTGCTGTTTAAAGTGCTCAGTCTGGGATGGTTTGTCACAGCAGCTGGAGGGGACCAAGACACAGGAGGTGGCCTCATTGGCTGGATCTGATGGTCAGGCTGGAGCCCAGGCACAGCGCTCTGGGGTGGAGATGGCCCAGGAAGAGCAAGGGCAAAGGCCCTGGGGCTTCCCATCACCTAGGCAGGGCCCCGAGCAGGGAAGGGGGCCGGAGAGGTCGTCAGAGAAGCAGGAGGCGTCAACCCCAGAAAGAGGACACCCATGAGCCAAGGAAGATCAGCAAGGCGGCCAGGACATCCTGTCCCCAGGCCTGTTGTGCATGTGGCTGCAAGGGCCCAGTGGAGGGAGACTGAGCTGCTCCCTGGCATGGGTGGCCCCGTGAAGCCCAGACACCTGACCCCGGTGCTGGGGCTGCTGAGTGGGAGCCCTGCTCACCCTCTGCCCAGCTGCCCACGTGCAGTTTTCAGGTGCACCCTCCCGGCCAGGGACATCCATCCGACCAACGTGCTCGAAAGCCAAAACCAGTGGCACATTTTAAAATCTGAGAACTGTGGACGGGCCTTGTGGTGTCCCTCTGCAGCCACGGAGCCCATGTTTCGGGGGCCCCGTGTCTGGACAGACACAGTATCCACTGGAGCTGAGGTACTGGAGTGGCTCTGGGCAGCTGCCAGGAGCCCTGCTGGATGCAGGGGCCAGCCTGGTCCTCCAGGGAGAGCGCGGCCCCACCTGGCATCCAGTGCCCGCCTCTCCTGGTGGGGGAAGGGGGGAGGGGGCAGTGGGCAGACTGAGCTCCAGTTGGAGGGGGGACACTCTGGGGCCTCTGGGGGCATCAGGCTGCCCCCTGCCCTGAGCCACAGGGTGTGGTGGGTGGGAGCGGGTAATGGGCCCTGGCTGTGATTCTTGCTGGGGAGGGCGGGGCAGAGGGGAGCCAGCTTGTTCGGCGTCAAGCCTGGCTCCGCTCCACCAGCTGTGGAATTCTTCCTCTGATCCAGCTCCAGATGAGCCCAGAGAGGAACTGGGGGAGCACTGATTTGTGTCCCATCCAGGACCACAGGCAGGGAGCCCCCTGCCTGTCCCCTGCCATCCTGTCCCCGCCTCTCCCCATACTACTGGGACACCCCTGGACAGCCTGCTGGTGCCACCAGGAAGGTGGAGCTGGGAGCAGTGGGTCGGGCCCACCCACCAGGGTCCTGCTCACCCCCAAAGGCAGGAGCCCAGCAGGGTCTCCAGGGGGCTTTCTCTACCAGCCAGCACTCAGCTGGGCATGCGACCCGGGGACAGCAGTCACGCCCTGGCCTGAATCCCCCAAGGACAGAGACATGCCTGTGGGGAGTGTCAGAGACTGAGGGTTGTCCCCAGGCCTGGGCAGCCGAAGTCAGAGATGAAGAGAGGCCATGGATGGATGCAGCCACTTGCCCTTCTTGGGCTCTTGCACTGTCTACTGTGAGCTTCAGGGAGGGGAGAGTGGCCTTAGGCAGGCTTCCTGGAGGAGGCAGCCCTGAGCTGGTGAGGGGCCGGGTGACGGGCAGCAGCGGGCTGGGCTGCAGAGAAGCCACTCAGTGGGCTGGGCCTTGGGCGGGCAGCCCTCGAGGCTCCGGCTTCAGTGAACCAAATGTGCTCTTCCCATGGGCCCCCGTGGCGACCGCACGCCTCATGCCTGGCTGAGTGCTCTCAATCGCCTGGAACATCTCTCCCCAACGCCCGGCTTCCCTGAGCTCCCAAGTCGCCCAGCAGGCCCTGGGGGGCCTCCTCTGTGGCCAGGCCAGGGCGGGAGGAGGTGGGCAGGGCCGCCAGGAGGCCAGGCCAAGAAGCCGGCTGGGGAGGGGGTGCCCCAGGCAAGTCTGGCTGCCTGTCCCCGAGGGACGCTTTGTGGGGACCTAGCCCTCAGCATGTGGGGGGTGAGCCCTGGAGCCCGAAGGAGTGGGCCCTCCGCAGAAGGAGGTCGACAGGGTGGTCCAGCAGCAGCCCCCAGGTCGTGGTGGGCTCTGGCCTCGGTGTTGCCCTGGCGTGTGGGGCTGCACCTGGGGCAGTGGACCCCCTGACAGTGGCCGTTCGCAGCCCCTACCCCGGCTCCCACCCCTGGGATGCTACGTCCGCTGTGGCAAGACCTGGGTTGGTGTGCAGTCCCCACACTTCTGCGGGGGTGTTCAGGCCCTGGGCCAAGTTTTAGTTTTACTCCAATCTTGCCACTGGGGCTGACAATTCTCACCTTTTATTTCCATTACATCCTGAACGTTAACACTGTGTTAACTCCAACCTCTTGTTCTGAGGGACAACGGTACTAACAGTCCGGAGGGGGGCCTCCTGCCTGCTGGCCTGGGCCCTGGGCAGCCCCTTCCGACTGCCAGGTGGGTAAGAAGGGGCAGCTTGATCCAGAGTCCCAGGCCAGCCGGGGAGCAGTGGGGAAACCGGCCCAGCATCCTGTTGCAAGAGGCCTGCCTGACCGTCAGACCCGCCACCTCCCCGGCTGGCTCCAGCTGTCCTTACCTAATGCCGCCGCAGGGCGGGAGGCCGGGCGACCGCCCCCACATGTGTTCCCGGCCGCAGTGGGGTGGGGGGCCGGGTGGGAGCCAAGCCCAGGCCTCCTGCCTTCCCTGGAACGGCCTGCCCAGTGTCCAGAGCGGGGCAGCCAGGCGCCGGCTCACTGCCTGCATGACAGGCCCCAGGGGGCAGGGCTGGGAGGAGCCTGGGTCCAAGGAAGGCCGCAGGCCGAGCCCCTCCTGGGGTCCCTCCCTGCCAGCTGCTGGAGTACCGGCCAGCTCGGGGGAGAGGGGGCTTCCCGGGGCGATGGGGGAGGGGAGGGCTGTCTGGCCTGTGCTCAGCCCTGAGGGGAGGGAGGCTCCCCCAACCCTGGCCTGTCCGTGGGCAGCCTTATGTCGAGCTTCCCCCACCTACAGGTGACCCTGGGGCTGTGTGCCTTCCGCGAGCAGGGAGACTAAGGCAGACAGGGGCATCTACTGTCAGAGCCCTCGCTGGCCAGGAGGGCCATGTCTGTGTTGCTCTGTCCGAGGGGCATCCAACTGCCCGAGATGAGCGGTCTGATAGCCGCCCAGGCTCCTGGGAGCCTCCCTGTCACGCTGGGCCCTTCTGAGGCCCATTTCCGTCTCCTCTCACCTCTCACCACCTCCAGGAAGCCGCTGGGACTGCTCTGCTCAGAACCAGCCCTGTATCCCCAGCCCCAGCCGCTGGCAGGCCACAGCACCGGCGTCCGCGTCCTGGGTGCGGCGGGGCACTGGCAGGGGCCTGCGGTGGGGTGGGGGCCGCCTGGCCACACGCTGTCCAGGCCGAGTGGGCGGGCCTGGGCCAGGAGAATAGGCGCCTTCATGCTGCAGGCCCGGCTCCGTGTGTGCCGCGCCCCGGCCCACCCGCGCCCCCCACCCCGCTGGTGCCCGCCGTGCCCTCCTCCGCTCGCGCGGCTGGCGGCAGGGCCTCCCCGTGTGGGACCGGGCAGCCACCTGCTGCCCACAGCCGCAGTCACACATGGGGCCCTTGTGCGCCGGCGGCTGGCGGGCGGCGGGCAGCGCCTCCCAGCCCACCCCAGGCTCAGAGCCCTGTTGTGTGGGGTGGCTGCCCGGGCTGGGCAGCACGGAGCCGGACGGGCGGGCCTCACCACCCTGGGCCCCACGGCTGCCAGGCCTGGGCCCCCAGCCCCGTGTGGCTCCTGCCCTTGAAGCCCATCAGGGAGAGGTGGGCTTCCCCAGACTGAGGACTCCATGCCAGGGCCCCTTCCTGGGAAAGCTGGGGTGTCTTGTGGCTGAGCACCAACCACGAGGCATCGTCTGCCCCTGGCCCCCAGACCTCGCCTCCTCAAGGCCAGGGTAGGGAGGGTGGTGGCGGGATGTGCTCTGTGGCTCTAAGGCCGCCCCAGGAGTTATCTCGCAGCTCCCAGCGGTCTGAGGTGGCTGGTGGACACGTCCTGTTGGGGAGGGTCCCCAGAGAGCCAGTGGGGTGCTGCTGTGGGTGGTGGTGGGGCACCAGGCAGAGGAGGGCTGGCTGTGTCCCCGGGAGGTTGGAACACCAGGCACAGACAGCTCGGGACATGGGGTGTTCAAGGCTCAGGGCTGAGCTGCTTCCTAGTGTAGCTGTGGGGTGCAGGGCTCTCATCCTCAGATTTTGCCGCATACCCTGGGGTGTCACCCAAAAGGCCAAGGGTCTCTGCTGGCACAGAGATGCCCCGTCTGTAGGCCGACAGCTCCATGTGCCAACCCTGCGACATTAGAGGCCCACAGGTCCTCCCCTCTGGCCACGGTGGCTCTGTGCGGTGGGCAGGGGCTTTATCACAGAGCCTTCTTTTCCACTGTGGATGTGACATGTGACCACGGGGCCAACCTGAGCCACCCCAGGAGGGACAAAGGAGAGACGGGTCCTCCCGTACCCAGGAGCTCAGTACATGGAAGGGGCCATCTTCCCTGGATAGTGAGAGCACAGAAACGCGGAGCCGAGCACCTGGATCCAGCCATACCTGAAGCTGTCACTACAACTTCATGATCCTGGAGTTGGTGCTTTTCGCTTATTTCCGGGAGTCTGATGCCTCTGTCCTTTGCTCCAAGATATGGGGTGGACCCTGGGTGCGGGAAGGGGCACTGGGACATGCTCAGGACGTGTGACAGGGCACCCAGCCCCTTCCCTTCTCTGGGTGATCAGGCTTCAGCAGCCTGTGCGTGTGCCCCTGCATGGACCTGAGGAGAATCACAGCCCCACTCTGGCCCACCACCCCTCGGTCCATCAGATAGCCCCCTCCTTGGGGATCTGCTCCTCAGGGCAGCACTTAGCGGGCAGGGAGACCCTGCAGCCACCAGGGGCCCCATGAGGATGCGTCTGTCCAGCGGGGCCTGGCGGGGCCTCTGAGCAGCACAGACTGCACCTCCAGGCTCTCGGGGTCACTCCCACACCTGACCAGAGGCCAGCACCCCTGGGGGGTTGTCCTGTGTCTCCTGATCACCCCAGGCCACAGCCATGTGGCCCCCGGACCTGCTCCAGGGCAGCAGGGAGTGGGGCCACACCTCCTCTCAGGCTCGGGACGCCGAGGAGCCCCTTCTGCCCCCACTTCCACCCTCAGTGGGGGCTGCACCCAGAACCTGGCTGTGTCAGAAGCCAGGGACGTGGTTCTGTCCTGGCAGGGGGAGGACAGACAGTCACAGCTGCTCAGGGCAGATCGTCCCTGCCCTGAGGTGGGGGTGCCCCCCGGTGATGCCGACACAGGCCCCTCCAGCAGGTCTCCTCGGTGGCTGGGAGCAAGTTCGCTGGCGGAAGGTCCTTGGAGAGCAGCCCCTGCTTGCCCCCTCTTCAGGCAGGGTGCCCCCAGTCCAGCCCAGCCCAGCCCAGCCCCCCAGAGTGGGAGAGCAGCCTTCCCCGCATCCCCCGCCCCCGGGCTTGCTCCCTCCCAGCTGTTCTAGACTAGCCGCATCCCCCGGGGCCTGTGAAAAGCTGAGGATTTCCTCCAGCCCGGGGGCCCACAGCTGCGCTCACACGTGTGCGAGATGAAGGGTGAGGCAGGCTTTGGGCGGGTGCTCACCGGAGCCCCTCCCGCCAGGCAGCTCGGGGGTGCCTGGTGGGGGCTGGGGCTGAGCCAGTCCCAGCACCGTGGCCTGAGAGGCTGCATCTGCGGGTAGAGGGGCTGTCGGGCTGCGTCTGAGGTAGAAGCCTGGTACCGCCATCTGGGGAACCTGGCTGGGCACACACAGAGGGCCCGGAGCTCGGGGCCACCCTTGGCATCTCCTGACACTCCTAACACATGCACACGTCTCCTCTGCACTAGGCACCGAGGTCTGGGTACAGGCTGGTGGCAGGAGGCACGCCCACCGGTGGTACAGGGTCTGGGACCCTGCATCGATTCAGC
>SJYC01074509.1:0-11271 GCA_006408675.1 Madoqua kirkii
GGCGGTGGGTGGGGGGGTGGTCCGCATCGTGTCATCCTGATAACTTCGGCTGCCCAGGGCCTGTACCTGAGCCCGCGCCTCCTGGGTCCCCATGACCTAGGAGGTCCTCCAGGGGTCCAGCTCCTCCGAGGCCAGCCGTCCACTCTGGCAGCCCCAGGATTCAGGTGGGGAGAGGAGACCCAGCTTGGTCCCCAGCCATGGATTCTGTCCAGGGTAGGGGTTGCTGGGCAGGGCAGTTTAAATTAAGGCGCTGAGGAAGGCTGGGTGAGCTCGAGAACACAGGGCCTGCAGCTCTGAGCTTTATAGTGCAGTTTTGATGGCAATTAGCCAAGTCTGTCATGAGACAGGGAGGGCCTCAAGGATGTGGGAGGCAGCACGTGCCCAGCCCACCCCACCCAGGCCCCTCCATGTCTGGGCCAGGAGGATATCCCCAAGCCTCCTCAGTCAGCAGATTTTTCTAAAGTCACCCCTGAACCCCTCTTCATCAGAACCCTTCCCCCAATGCACACACAGCAGAGCGGCGGGCGGGGGGGGACAGCCTCGTGCCCACCTCTGGTTGCCATGTGGGTGCTCAGCCTGTCTGGGCCTCTGTTCCCTCATCTAGGGAATGGGCTAATAGTCATACAATCCAATAGTGTTGGATTGTGGTGGAGAGAACGGGGCACATTCCGTGGAGGCCTTCCAACGGTGCCTGGTGCACAGGAGCGCTCTAAGAATTTGTTAAGTAACTGCCTCTCTGAGCCTCACGCCCCTCCTTATGAGGGGAAGGCCACAGGTGTCAAGTTTAGAAATGGACAAGTCAAACCAGGGTCACACAATAGGTGCTTAATGAGTGCTAGTGGACACTGGCCCAGGCCAGACCCAAGAGCCCCAAGAGGTGGCTGCCGCCCAGGGGACTGTCTTCCAGAGCAGGGAGGTGCCCAAGGGAGTGGCCAACATGAGGCCCAGCTTTGCTTCCTAGCATCCGGCTCGAAAGTGTGGCCCAAGCGTCTGGGCTGAGATTTGGGCAGGCGTTTCGGGGTTGATCTGCTGAGGGTGCCTGTCCAGCCCTGGGGAGCTGCTGCTGGCCCCGGGCAGCTGGGCCCACACGAGGAATGGTAGAGTCATCTAGCTGAAATGAAGATCTTAATAGCAAAGCCACGTCTTTCGAGGGAAAACATGCTTTGCGGCCAGCCAGCACATGCACATAGGGGTCTGGAAAAGAAGAAGTCTGTGCAGAGCTGCCTCGAGCTGCGGCTGGATTATTAAACTCCTGTGTGGGGAGAAGCGATAAAAGAAACATGCATGGCCTCAGCCGTGCTCAGAAGTACACAATCCCGGAGATGGGAAACGCAGACTGCGCAGAGCCGCCCCACAGAAATAAAACCATCAGATGTCAGTTTGAAGATGCTGGGGAGAAACAAAGCCCAGATAAATCACCTGCCTACAGCCATGAGCTGCTCGCTCCGGGCCTGTGCCGAAGGCTGCTGATGAATTGAGTGCTGAGGAGGGACTGCAGAAACTGATACTAGGGGCGCCGGGGGCCCGGAAGTGGCATGGGGACCCTGTCTGCCTGACCAGACGTGTCTGGCCTGGGCCTCCTTTCCTGGGGGTCAGGAGGAGACCAGCCAGGGGAGCTGGTGTGCCCACTCCCTCCGTGTCTTGCCAGGCAGCCCTGCACTCACCTGGAGACCTGGGGTTCTGGACAGCCCACTCCAGGCTGGACGTCTGAAGTTGTCCTGAAAGAGATAGCTCCCAGGGGGCGCCTGGCACTGTTTTGAGGCCCCAGCACCCCCAGGCTGGCAGCTGGTTTGGAAGGATCTTCAGAGGCTGTCTGGTTCTCCTGCTCCATCTCAGCCAGGCAGAAAACACCAGCATAGCATCACTGCTTATTGTGGTGCCTGGGCAGACATCACTAATCAAGCCCTGCACACATCCTGCAGAAATGACTTCCTGACCTTCCCAGCACATCCCTCCAGGCAGCCTGGGGGTCTGACGGTGCTGGCCTGAGAGTTCCAGCCAACCCCCAGCCCTCGGTAGTCCCTGCCCCAGGAGAAAAGGGTCTCTCCTCCTCCCTAGAACTGTCCACCTAGGGGCTGATGCCACCCTCCTCGATCCTGGAAGCCCAGATAAATCACCCTGTGTGCTCCCCGCAGTGGGGACTCCTGCTCTGTGCCCGGGGTTCAGTCCTGTTGGAGAGGGGACAGTCCTGCGGAGGAGAGGTGGACGTCAGGGGGATCACAGCCTCTCCCTAGGGTGATGGAGCAGGACAAAGGCCTGATGCCCGGGGCCACACTGCCCAGCCCTGCTGTAGTGCCAGGAGCCACCCCTCCAGGTCCCTTGGCCTGCTTGCTGTCCTCAGACCCTGTGTGTGGTCCACCTCTTCTATCCCCCAACCCACTACCTGGGGCTCGACAGAGATGAAGGTTTACAGCCCCCCACATGCAACAGAGGCCTCCAGGGCCCTGGGGTGAGTGGAAATACACCTGTCTGCACATGAGGTAGCCCCACCAGGTGTGGCTGGAGCCCACGCAGGTGAGCCTCGATCTCAGAGCCCTGACATCCTGAGGGCCCCTTCCACAGCAGGGCTGGTCCTGATCCGGGTTCCTGCCCCAGGAATGAGCAGTTCAGTTGACAACGTAAATTTAAACCCAGTGTACAGGTCAGGTGATGCTGCCCACGCACGAGGGCTGTGGAGGCCTGCCACCCCCGTCAGGAGCCACCACCACAAGCTGTGCCCAGGTGAGGGTCCTGGGGACGAGGCAGAGATAGGCGGGCTGGTGGACCGTCCAGAGGGGAGCCTGCTGGGCACCCCAGAGCACCAGGCACTGAAGCACAACTGGGCCACAGCCAGGAAGCCCCGCCCCCGCCCACCACATCCAGGGACAGGCCTGTGCTGGTATCCTGGGGCCGGCCACTGTACAGTGTTCACAAACAGGACTCAAAGCAGCAGGGAGCTACCCCTCTCAGTCCAGAGGCCAGGACTGTAGTCAGGGTGTGGGCAGGCCCCACTCAGTCCCCCAGAGGCTCCAGCTCCTGGAGGCCTCTGCAGCCCCTGGTCTGTGGCCACGTCCCTCCAGGATGAGACCGTGCCCGTGACATCAGTGATTTGGTGATGGGGGGTGGCCCAGCCTGGCCTCACCGTGACTTGACCACACCTGCAAATAGGACCGCAGCTGAGGGTCCAGATGCACGTGAATCTGGGGGACACTGTTCAACTCAGTCAAGGCACCAGTGGTACGAGGGGCAGCTCGTGCCCGTGTATGGGACAAGACCCCTCGCCGAGTCCCGGTCTTTCCTCTGTGAAGCAGGGCCACCTACCTGCAACCATCCCAGGCCCCGTTGTATGCAGGAGTCACGCCTTGTTCTGGGAGGGTGTGCTGGGGGTTCCCAGGGTCAAAGATGAGGTACCAGGCAGAGGTATGGTGTCACGGCAGAGAGTCAGTGCACTGGTGTTGGGTGGGGGAATGGGATCCCCAAGTTGGCCCCTGGTTTGAAGCCTTAAGCTCCTCCCACTGTGGCCTCAGAAGGCCCGAGATGCGGGTGGCCATGCTGCAAGGAACAAGGAAGAGTCTGCTAGAAGCACCCCGAGCAGAGGGAGCGCCCTCGACCACTGTTCACAAGTGGCCTCCACGGCTCAGGGGCCCCTTGTCCTGGAACAGACTGGGGAGCACACTGAGGGTGCTGGGCCCCGAGAGTGGGCACTGAGGACAGGCTTACAGGTCGGGGGGCACACTGAGGGTGCTGGGCCCCGAGGGTGGGCACTGAGGACAGGCTCACAGGTCAGGCAGCACACTGAGGGTGCTGGGCCCCAAGGGTGGGCACTGAGGACAGGCTCACAGGTCAGGCAGCACACTGAGGGTGCTGGGCCCCGAGAGTGGACACTGAGGACAGGCTTACAGGTCGGGGGGCACACTGCGGGTGCTGGGCCCTGAGGGTGGGCACTGGGGACAGGCTCACAGGCTGGGGGGCACACTGCGGGTGCTGGGTGCTGAGGGTGGGCAGTGGCATGGGGCAGGGCCCCGGCTGAGCCTGGGCAGAGGATGGGGGGCAGACTCCCGGGGCTTCTCACTGCTGCTCACTCAGGGGGCCTGGAGTGAGGACACTGTGGTCCTCGGGGCACCTACTGCTCTCTGCCCCGGGGACCTTGGACAAGACACCTGTGTGCGTTTTCATGGCTGGCCTTGAGGTGTGGGTGTGAACACGTGGCAGGGCCCACTCCTGGCACTGGTCACAGCCCACAGGCTGGCCGCTGGGGCCCTGGCCTCTGCTGCCACAGGCCTGAGAACCCTGAATGCCAGTCCCAGCCCTGGGCCCCTCCAAGACCGAGCAGATGAGGGTGTGGGGCCTTCTGTACCCCTGGGACCAGCCCTTGGCAGGCTAGGCTGGGCCATGGGGGGCACACCTGCTCTGGGGAGGGTGGGGGGCTTCCGGGGCTGCAGCTGTTAGTCCCCGGGACAGACACAGCCTCCCCAGCAACAGCTGGGCCGGAGGTTGGACAGCCAGGAGAGCAGAGCCCAGGCTGCCCCCGGGCCCCCTGGGGGTCGGTTACAGCGGCTGCAGATGCTTGGAGACGATGGGGTGAGGCGGAGGAGGGGAGAGCCCTGCCCAGCCCCCAGTCCCCAGGTGTGACACCAGGACTCCCCTGGGTGGGGGCAGCATGGACTTGGCTGTCCACCGCCTCCCACGGCCCAGCGATCCTGCCACCAACTTGAAACTATCCCTCGGCCTCCCCTGCTCCAGGTCTGAATCTCTGATCAGCAGCCATCTGCAGCCCAGGATGTAGGAAGACCCCTCCCAGAGTGTACCCCACCCTCTCCCCAAGGCTGACGACCACCAGCCAGCATCCTGGGGCTGAGTGGAGGTGGGCAGGGCAGGGGGCAAGATGGAGGCTTGGGGCCTCATGGGGCAGGCCCGGGGGCTATGGATGAGAGAGGCTGCCCCGTGTGGGGGCCACAGGGTCGTCGTGGGCGCCCCAGAGCACAGCAGGGCCCATCGGCACTCCAGGTGTCAGCGGCCAGGCTTGTCCTTCACTCCTGCGGTGCCTGGTCTCACTTCCCAAGCCTGAGATTCGGGGGACCCCAAGCAAGGGACAGTGGGTCTCACCCCAGGCCTGGGAGCAGCCCAGACACCAAGCTCCAGCCAAGGGGCTGCCATAACGCTGGTCCCTTCTCTCTGGGCCACGTGGGTCCTGAGGTCCCCATCGTGACTGTGGGCTGAAGCCTTCCCAATGGCCGCCTTGTCTCAGAGGGACAGTGCCTAGACCCCTGCCTTCCGGTCTGAGGCAGCCAGGGTGCCCAGACTCTTGCTTAAATGTCTCCAGGCCTGTCTGCTGACATGTGAATCTGCAGGCCCCCCGAGACCCAGCCCTGCCGTGGAGACAGGTCCACTCTGCCCAGAGGCCCGGGGTCTGCACAGCCTGGCCAGCCTGGATCCCCTGGCCTCTCCGGGCCCTGGGGCTGTCTGCCGGCCTGCCTGGCCTCAGTCCCTGCCAGCCAGTTCAGCAAAGGACAGGCCAACCGTCAGGGCCAAGGACTCCCTGGCCTGGCCAAGTGGGGCCAGTTTTCAGGACTTGGGGATTTTGAACCAGCTGCTGTGGCAGGTGTGGCTGGCCCAGCTGAGCAGAGGCACCGGCCGCCTGGAGAGTTGCCAGCCAGCTGCTGGAGGGTGCGGGGCAGCCAGGCTGGCCCCTCGCCCGGGCAGCAAAGCCAACAGAGGGTGGACAGGGCTGGGGGTGGCAGGAGGCCCCCACAGCCCTCAGGGTTCACTGCCACCCCACTGGAGCAGGGACCGCAACTCGGCTTTTCTCGGCTCTCTGGACAGCGGGGGCGGTCAGCTGGCCTGAAACCCCCAGTTCTCAATCCAGGGTGGGAAATCCTCATCATCTATCAGAGAAGAGACGCCGCAAGCAGAGACTCGTGCCCCACCTCACGTCTCAGCCTCGGTCGCAGGGTCGGGAGTATTTGTGAGCTGCTCACACCTCCCAGTGGCCACTGCCAGCTTTGTTCACAGGGATTCACAGAGGCTGAAGGGTGCCGGGGGATCAGGGAGCCCCGCGTGGTGCTGTGCTGTGGTCCATTGAGGGTACAGGCTCAGAAGGGGACTTGATCTGTCTCATGGGGGGACAGGGTCAGGGGGCTGGGCAAGAGGAGGCAGCCAAGGAGAGGTTGCTCCCAGTTGGGAGCCTTAAACCAGACAGGGTCTCAATGCTACCAGGAGCCCTGGGGGGGGGGGCGGGGGGAGGTGTGGGCCACCCTTGAGCTTGGCCCCCATCAAACAAGTATCAAATGGGTATGCCCAACACCCAGGTGACTGGGCGCCAGCTGGCCCCCGTGCAGGATGGTGGTCCCCCTGCGGAAGGGGCCACCGCCTGGCCATGGACCAGAGGACTCAGGCCCTCAGGCAGGTCCCTGAGGAGCGGGGAGAGGTGCACCCCCTCCCCTGCTCCGTCTGGGCCACCACACAGCCCTGAGGCCTCTGACACTAATCCCTGAGAGAAGGGCGCCCCATGGAGGGCTGTCCCCAGGCAGAAGAGCTCGGGGAAACACTGGGGAGGGGTCACCCAACCGAGGGGCCCCAAGAACCCCAGTCCAGGCTCAGGGAAGGGGCAAGGCTCTCCTGGAAACTTCCAGAGGAGGGGACCAGAGGCGCAGTAATTATGATCCCGGGTTTTGAGGAGGATACTGAGGCTCAGAGAGGTTGGGTGACCAGCTGTGGCCACATGGTGACCTGGTAGGAACCGCCCCCGGCCATAGGTGGCACTGGGGACCGTAGGCAGACTCTGGTCACCCCTCCCTCAACTCGACTCGCTCCAGAAGCCCAGCGGCGCCTCCGCCGCGCCCCGCCCCGCCCCGCCCGCAGTGACCGCGGCGCCCAGGCGGTGGCGCCAGAGGCCGATGGATGCGCGGAGGCCCCGTCAGCTCGCGACCTTCCGCGCAGCACTTGCCTGGGGACCGCCTGGCGCACGGAGGGTCGAGTGGGGGGCTGCCTCCTCCCATGGCAGGAGACGGGGAGGGGGTTCCTGGCGTCCGGTTGCCTTCCCTCTGCTCCTTCCCCTACAAGCTGCCCCCCACCCCGGAGAAAGGGGAGAGCTGGGTGGGCCCCGGACAGGCAGAGGGAACACAGCAGGGGGCTTGGGGGTCCCAGGAAGAGGGCAGAGCAGAGGGCAGTGGGGAGCAATTGAGGGTTGGGGGGAGGCGAGGTGGGGGGCCTTGACCTGGGTCTGTGCTCCCCCAACCCCCATCCCCCGCTGAGCCACTCCAGCTCAGACCAGGCCCCGCCCCCGCCCATTTTCTCCCATACCCGTTGAGAGCCTCTAATTTGTCCTAATGCTTTTAATTTGTCTTTTCAGCTGGTTATCACTGTGTCGGTTTGATGTTGAGAGAGTCCACGTGAGCACACAGGCAGGGGCCAGGTTCTTGGTACCTTTGAACATTTTCTACTTGAGACCCAAAGCCCCTGACCAAGAGGGGCTCCCAGTCAGGAGGCTCTGGCATTTGGGGGGTGCTGCTGGGCTGGGGCCTTTACGACCGCATCTCACGCCAGAGGCACAGATGTGGGCGCCGGGCAGCAGGCTCTGGGGGCCCCAGCTGTGCATTTCCCAGCCCCCCGGTGTCAGGTTGGCGCCTTCATGCTACACGCGTGGCCCGGCCTGAATCTTCAGTGGAAAGCCCAGTCTCTGCACCCCGTCCCGCTGTGGGATGGGGCGGGTACGGGACAGGGGGACACGGCCAGTGCCCGGGAGATTCCTCAGGCCCACCTCCACACGCGAGTTGCTGTGCGGCCCCTCCAGGAGGGTTTTGCACCTCTAACCGCACTTCTCATTCGGAAGGTTCTGTCTGGCTGTTTTTCAAATCCCCTGCCTCTCTCCATGCTGTTGGCTTTCACTTCCGCTGTTGCCACTTGAATCACTTTATGCTGATTGCCTGCTCTCTTCTGACTCGTTCCGCTGTTTCATTTCTCGTCCTCAGAGTGCTGGTGTGCCTGCTGCCAGCCCTGTGTGTGCGCTGATCCTCAACAGGAGCTACGTCTTGCGTGGCCCCCTCCCCACGGTGGACACACGCCATTGCTGGGCCCTGGGTGGTCTCTGCAGAGGCCCACAGTCTCCTCTGCCCAACCAACCAGAGGAGCCTTCCCAGAGCCCTGCTGCGGCCTGGCGTGGACACCTGATCACTCTCAGCCACAGGCCCAGGGCCTGGCTCTTATGCAGTGGACAGCAAAGCCAGCCCGGTGCTTGGGAGGGTGTCTCGGGGTGCTCCTTGCTCTGGAGCAAGTGGAGCTGGGTGGGCTCTTTCCGCACCAGGGTCAGCTGTCCTGCCCCACTGATGCTTCAGGTGGTCCCTCACGAAGGTACCGGGGGGACCAGCCCTGAGCCTGGGCATTGCTCATAAGCACTGCTGACCAGTGATCACCACAGCCGGAGGCCTGGGGCTGAATCCAGCGCTGGTTCTAGAACCAGGTGGTGCGGGAGGACTGTGGACCTGTGTCCCAGTAACTGCCGGCAGGACCCTATGTGGAAATAGAGGCTTGTGTGTGTGACCGAATCGAGGCCATGAGGGCAGCTCCCGTCCAATGACTAGTGTCCTTGTGAGCAGAGGGAACTTGGACACGCAGAGAGGCGGCCATGGATGGAGCAGAGGCAGACGAGGGTAAGGGAGCGCCAGGAAGGAGGCGGGAGGGTCCCCAGCCTGAGGAGTGGATGTGGCCTGCCCGCCCCTGTTCCCATCTCTGGCCTGCAGACCTCGGGAGCCGGGCTCCTGTTTCAGCCCCAGCGCCCTGCTCGGTCCTGCAGCCACAGTGACCGCGGCCAGGCTCTGCCCGCGGGGCCTCCCAGTGCCCCCAGCCCTCGGCCATAGGCATGACTGAGGTCTGCGAACAGCACTTGAAGCCGGGTCCTTCCAGGCACCTGGTGAGCCCAGATTCAGCCCCGGGGGCCTGGCCCACCCCAGCCCTCAGGTGTCATGAGTTGCATGCTCTGCCCCTGCCGCTGGGGCCCGGCTACCTCGCTGGCTCTGTCGGAGCTGGGTCAGATTTCGCCACCATCTAAGGGGCGGTGGTCTCGGTGTGTGGAGCCCAGCGACGGTTCAGGCCTCTGGGCACAGAACTGGGCCCACGGCCACCAGGGTCGCAGGCCGCTGGGCATGGCCCTCAGCTTGGGCGCGTCCTGTGGCCCACAGGCGATGGGGCTAGGCGCCAGATCACCCACAGGGAATCGGGGCAGGTGTGACCGTGGTCCCTGTGGGGTCCCCGGGCCCCTGGGACATGACTCAGAGCGCAGGCAGTGACCCCTGGGTGTGGCCTTTGACGCCGCAGCGATCCCTTCCCAGGAGGCCTCAGTCTTGCTCCTGAGGCCTCCAGGTGGATGAGGCCCACGTGACGGCGTCTCCCTCAAGCCACCTGACGCAGGTGTAAGCGCAGGTACCAGGCCCACACCTGCGCCCACGGTGGCTGAGCAGCTGAGCGAGCGCAAACCTGCCCGCCACAGCTGGCACTGTGGTGGCTCGTTTTCCGTGTTTTCACTGTTTCCCTTTACAGATGACGAGGCAGCGCTCAGAGGAGACAACTGGCCTGGGTCCGCGGCTGGCCAGGGCAGGGGCAGGGTTCCCCAGATGCACCCCTGCCTGGGCTGTGGAGTCTGGGCTGTGGTCTGGGGTCGGGACGGCTCTGTGGCCCGCGCTGCCCTGTGGGCCAGGTGGTTTGCTTGAAGGAAAGCTGGCCAGCACCCTGGTGTTGGGGCAGCCACGGGGCCAAGACAAGGCTGGGTGTGCTGGGAGGCTTGGTGGATGTCATGGGTGGAGTTTGCTGATGGCCCGTGTGGATCCGGGCAATGAATGCAACAATTTTCCTCTTGAAAAAAAATCAGAAGTTCTGGGACTTCCCTGGTGGTCCAATGGCTAGAACTCTGAGCTCCCAATGCAGGAGGCCCAGGTTCAGTCCCTGGTCAGGGAGCTAGATCCTGCATGCCGCAGCCAACACCCAGCACAGCCAAATAAATAACTATTTTTAATTTAAAAAATCAGAATGTCTGGTGATGCTGGCCCTGTGTTCTCGAAGGGCGGGAGCTGAGAGGGACCGTTGCTTAGCCAGTGGATGGCAGGCCAGTGGCCAAGCCTCACCATGACTCAGAAGTGCTGTTCCTCCTCTGCTCCCCCTGGCTGAGGATGAGGCGTTTGGGAGCCTGGCAGCGGCTCATGGCTGGGGGCTCAGATGTTGAGACAGGGTGAGGGGGCTCCGTCCCAAGTCCCAGCCCCGCGACTCGCTGCTGGGATGGTGCAGTGGGGTCTTCATGCTTTTATGCCGACTTACTGATGACTTCGTCTGGTGGGGAATTCTGCCTCCAAATGCCATTTGACTCTCAGATGTAAATGAAATGGAATAAACTGATGAATCACTAAATTCTAACATATTAGAAAAGAGCACTCCTTTGGCATCCGGTGACTTTTTAATTGATGTAAAAGTTGGTTGCTATGAACAAAACGAGACAAATGTGCTCTTTCTGACTTGCCTCCAAGTGGGTCTGAATACGCCATCACCAGAACACACTAAATGTGGAAATGCAACACAGCCCCGCGGCCCTCCTGTGTCTGGGGGGAGAGAGGGGAGGGCAGCCTCTCCCTGCCCCAGGGACGCAGCCAGTCCTCCCCTGGAGAAGCTGGGGCCACAGAGGACCCGGCAGGCTGTCTGGACATCCGGCCACAGCCAGTGGGGTGTCCAATCAGAGACCAGAGCATTAAGCCCTGGGCTGAAGCCTCTGCACCCCACGTCCCACCCTGACGTCTGGGAAATTGCATCTTAACAAAGCACGCACTGAAGCCTGAGACCACGGCCGAAGGCAGCATGCACAGAGACACCTGCTGTCGCTCACTCACAGCACTCACACCTTCTCAATCAGGACAGACGCTGCCAAGGGGGTGTGGTCTGGGAGCTGCTGGAAGCCGAGGGACAAACAGGCAGCGTGGTGCAGTCAGGAGCCTCCTGAAGGAGGGGGCATTCCAACTACAGATGGGGAGGAGGGTGTGGGCCAGCCTGGGAAAGGCTCCGCGGTGGAAAGAAGCATGGCATGGGGAGGAGGGCCTCCTGGCCCCCAGGACCCAACCAGCTGCGGGGTGGCTCCAGGTGAACTGGAGTCAGCCTCTGATGCTTCTGAATAGTCATGGGGCACCTCAGCCCTGGTGCCTGAGCAGGGGTGGGGGCAGGGTGGCTGGAGGGGGACGTCGTGTCCAGCAGCCACTGGTCTCAGACTCTGCAGAGGGAGATGGCAGCCCAGAGCAGAGCTCCAGCAAGTGTGGGCCC